>JAXCLQ010000014.1:3314338-3341160 GCA_035584115.1 Cedrela odorata
TTTTTATATAAATTATGTGCGCGCCATGTTGTGGCAACTGTAAAATAATCTAAAATATCTTTTAGCAAATGGAATCAAACTATAAAAATTAATTAATATTTAGAAAAAAAAAATCAATCACATTATAATATACATTATTCCAACATAGTTGTTGAATTATGTGAATTAAAAATGTGATAATTGTCTTCAGATTTGGGTACGGTTCACCTAACTCTGGCTCACACAACGATAACAACATATCATGTCATTACTTGATTGTCTTTTCTTGATCTCCCTTTTGCATGTTCATGGAAATTTCAAATTCATCACTTGAATAGAAAGTTGTTATTGGAACATGTTACATTTCACCAATTTTCTTAGAGCGAGACAATTATCTTTTTATTATTATTATTATTACATATTATAAAATATATTTTAATATAAGCTTTAAATTAATTAATTGCTAACTTGTTGATGGGAAAGTACAGGTGAACATGGCGTAATCTTTATTAAAAATAAATTAATTTAATAATTAGAGCACCATCAATGGAACATTACAAGTTAGACTTTCTCCAACAAATTTTTTTTTTTTGTCACATATGTAATAATTAATTAGATAATTATTATAATAATTGCTAATTAAGATTAGAGATATTTTATATTTATATATATGCTTAGCATCTTAAAAGAGAGTCAAAGTAATAATAATAATAATAATAGTAGTATTGTATTTGTATTTGTATTGTATATGAAGACAAACAAGTTCAAATACAAAACTAGCTCTAATTCCATACTAAGTTAGTACTCCAGGATTCCAATAATAGTATTAAACTCCTAGCTAGATCTATGACAGCATAGCACGGCTGGATAAACAAGTTGCAATTCTAGCTTGCAGGTAGACAATATTTTGATTCACTTTACAAATAAGACATAATTCAGCGTCCAAAGCATGTAATTAAACCAGAATTATTATTGAAAAATTTTCTGTGTTACAGCATTATACACAAACTATGGACAGCCCATTTTCTAGTTGAATAATTATGATGGGTGGCTACACAATGCCAATATTGACCATAAAAATTGGTACAAAAATACAACACTAAACTCTCACTAAAGATCAGCCAGCCAGAAAATGGAGAACGTGAAAAATTACTACTCAAAACACTCATTTTAATCAATTTTTCAGCAGGAAATTCCTAGCAAGCTTGAAAATGCAGTCTGTTTGTGCTGCCGATGCCTACACAAGTTTGAGGTTTTGCCTCAGTTTGATGTTTAAAGGAACACATTCCTCTATTGGTCTCACTTACTGTGAGTACTGGTTGTGACATTGAGTTGAAATCGAGAGTTTCATGTGAGGTGAACTTTCTGCCCTTTCTTAAGTTTCGACGAGTCTGCAGAAGGCAATGGCAATAAGATTGTGAAAATCCAAAATAAAGTTGAATCTGGAAAATGCTTCACTGTCCCTTCATTTATGTAGCAATGAAAAAGACAAGCATGCATGCATGCAAAGGATCGAGATACACGCAAAATTTAACTCACCAATCAGTTAAGCAGTTCCTGTAATCAATTTTTCCCGTTGGTCTAGTTTCTTGACCTTTATGATTCCAAAGAGAACTTGGAAACCAAATAATGCACAAACAACGTATGCTGCAATGGCTGGCACCTACAGTAGATAACCAAGTCCACAATTGATTAAATACAAGTTCAGAACCAAACAGCACTAAATGCTGCAATCAAAGAAATAAAGCAGATGACTTACTCGAATGGAATTGAGATACAAAGTTGTTGCGAGGTTTAGCAAGCTTCCAGCAGCTACAGCCTGTAGATTGGTCAACAAAATAAACGTTAAGTGATTATCCAGACTTAAAAACAATACTATTCCAAAATTTTCCACTATATATGGCATACGTGTCACAGTAACTAAAATTTAATTGCAACTTCTTTCAGTCCTTATGCAAACATGTACAAACTTCTCAGCCAAATTAATACATTAATGCTTACATGCATACATTTGTACATGTTGAAAACCATCAGTATAATCACATGAAAAGCGAGCACATTTTTTCATTATACTACTTTAAAAAGTTGCCAATATGCGTTTCTTGCTGACAAGAGAGAGAAATTATGAGACGTAGTCACAACTAATTTCTTCATCTCATTAAAAGTTTTATGGGAAGCAACTCTATATCAATACAAACGAACTTCAAGTTTGACATAAGAAATTGATTCCTCCCACTATCCCATATGGTCATCATATACTCAAAATTAGTAATATTCTCACAAAATCAAAGTAACAGAATCTATGAAACGGTTATTTTCTACTCCTTTTTGCTTTCACTAGATTATTCTTTTGTGAAAACAAGAAAAAAAAAATCAAAGGATGGCGCTAGAGAAAGTAAAGAAAGGAAAGCATATGAATAAGATTTGTTCACTATGTTATGAGCCAGTCAAACTCACACTCCCCACTGTCTTTTGAACAGCGGCAACACGTTGAAATGCCCTTTCAGACTCTAAAGCTCGAACTCGCAGCTTCAGATCACCTTGCTCCTACAAATAGTAAATTTAGATTACAGAAATCAATCAAATTTCACATTGAAAACATCCATAATATGAGCTATGTTAATTAGAAGTCCAGACGAAAAAAAAAAAAACCACCGTACCAAGCGTTGGATAGTTTCAGCAAGCTTTTGTACTCTGTCAGCCTGCCTAAATAGGTTGTAGAATGCACGGGATTGCCGGTCCCATCTTTTTCTGATATCCTGAGACATTTAAATGATAGATAATGAATATGGAACCATGATATGGCAGTACAAAATCACAGTAGAGTTGAGAAAATTCAAGCTTGCCTTCAAGATAACTTCTACTCCAGCTTCACGGAATTTCAGCAATTCCAGTGCATAGCTAAAAGGAAAGCAGGCAAGATATGTCAGATTTTCCTCCAAATAGAAGACAAAAATTTCTGGAAGTTCAGATGAAAAGATAAAGAAAGAACTGAGGCAGCTCAAACACACTCACGGTTTTGCAATCTCAGTAATGTCAAACCGAGGATCAAGGCCCTTCCCGATGCCATCCAACACTGCAGAAAAACATTTCCTCCTTACAATTTTCCAGTAATTGTAGATTAAAGAGGTACATGGCAGTAAATCCACCAGGCGTCTTATAAATTACCTGAAAATGCTCTAACAACAAATGTGAAAGTTGCAGGAAATCGAAAAGGTTGATCTGCTGCAATGGCTAATAAATCTTCCCCTGGTAAGAAGTTGCAACAACTATGAGTAGCAAGCATTGTCATAGCAAAAAAGTCTCCAAATACTTTTTCATACATTTTCTATCGCTAATCTAGCCAACAGTAAAACTTATATCATACATCTGAAATCATAGTGAATTACCAATTGCAGCAAGACGTTCCTTCTTTTTCTCTACCTTTTCCTCCTTGCTCAATGGCTTTTTAAAACCAAGTTCTGCCGTTGCCATTTCTCTTTCTCTTCTTTGAGCAGCAAGGCGCTCTTCAAAACTGCGATAGTTTGAATTTATGATTTTTTTTTTGTCACAAAAATATTAGAATTAAAGGAACATCTATAGTGGATATTATCTTTCTTGTCAATTTGGTAATTGGGTTAGGTTCCATGTAATGGAAATGAATGCCAAGCAGGCAAAGTCTTAATCAATGTTGACCAATTTTTGTAACAGAAAATTGATAGAGAAAAAGTTATAAAAAAAATAGCAATTATTTTTCTTCATCAAAATCACCTGTTGAGGAAAAATTGTGCCGTTCGTCGGACAGCTGTCATATCTCCAGTAGGTACAAGGACACCCATTTGAATCATTGCTTGAAGAACCTGAACTAAGGTAAAAGTTTCCATGGGAAGTAAATCGAATCTGACTTCGGAATTCAGAACTGCAATGTCAATGTCGAAATACAGTAAAAAAAAAAAGGTTAAAACCATGGGTCATAATTACCTTATCAGCATCCTTCTCATAAACTCCATAGAATGCTTCTAGCAGACCACCTCTAATGTTTGGACTAATACTGCATGGGGTTGTGACAAAAGATAATTTTACAAAGGAAAATAATGACACCTAACTGCTAAAAGAATTAAACAATAATTTAGGGAAATAACTAACAGAAGTCTAGAAAATACCTTCCCATCATTCCAAAGTCATAAAAGATCAATCTTCCACCATTTACATCATCTACAGCAATATTTCCAGGATGCTGCAGAACAGGAAAAATGGAGAATAAGAATGTCCATGTTGAGGATATGAATGAAGTAGAAGTCATCATATAATCATGATACAAAAAGAGTACTGCTTTAACTGAACTTTTAATATCACAAGGATTGAACAAGAAAAAACTCACAGGGTCAGCATGGAAAAAACCATGAGAAAGAATTTGTTCCAAGTAAGATTCAACAGCATATCGACCTAACCTGCATAACATAATGGTTGATAAAAAGGTTATTGTGCAGCATAGTGTTGAAAGCAAAAGTAGAAGGTAACACCACAATAGTATGATATAACAAAAATTACTGATGGCATAGTCTTAACCTTTTTCGATCAACACCCAATTGATCTAAAGATTTTATCCTGTTTATTTTGATCCCCGGCACATACTCCATGGTCAAAACCTACATACAAATACATGGATAAACAAATAAATAAAATGCTGTAGGTAATTTAGAAAAGAAAGAAAGAAGAAAGAAAACTAATTTGCTGAGAGGTTACACCTGTGGTGTAGTGAGTTCCCACAATATAGTTGGGACTTTTACATAATCCAAGTCCTTGAAATTCCTAGCAAAAAGTTCAGCATTAGCAGCTTCCTTGGTGTAATCAATCTCCTGAAATTTTTTACATTCTATTAGCTATCACAAACATGAGCAAGTGAGCCAAAAAATGTGAAAATAGATAACTCTACCAGATATAAGACACTTGCACATTCATCATATATAGCAACCCAATCTCTCTTTGCACCATCCGATTTTGGATCAATCTTTTGAAGATATTCAGCTAATACCTGGAAGTAGAATATACATCAGAAGCAGAAATTTCATTTTTCAAGCACCAAGAGGACACCAAGACAGAACCGGGCATAGAATTCTAGACCAATAAACACTCACTCTCAGGTTCTTAAGATCAATGTCGAAAAGATTCTTAAGACCAGGCCTTTGTACTTTAACAACAACTTCTTGTCCGTTCAACCTAGCGCGGTGGACTTGACCTACAGAGAAAGGATCAAATATTCAGATACTTGGGTTAAAATGAGTTGCAAAATTACAGAAAGCTTTAATATCATTCATTCACAGATTTCAAAAATCTTGCCATCAAAAAGCATTTGAGAGGAAGTTAAAGTTACCAAGACTAGCAGCAGCTATTGGTTCAAAGTCAAAACGTTCAAATATATCATCCACAGACCCTCCGAGCTCTTCTTCAACTATAGATACAGCAGTCTCGGATGGGAAAGGAGGGACTTGATCCTGAATAAAATCAAAAATTCAGTGCTGCCTTAAAGCGCCATATAAGCTGTAAAGTTATAATAAAACCAAAAGAAGCATTAAGTACAATGGAGAATTTATAAGTTTATGCTTAAAGTAAAAGAAATTCAACCTGAAGCTCAGACAACTGATCAACATATTCTTGAGCAAGAATGTCAACTCTTGTGGAAAATTGCTGGCCAATTTTGATAAATGTAGGGCCCAATCTCAAAATAGTTTCCTTCAACCACTTGGCGAGGGCCTTCCGCCTTACGACTTTCTTCTCCTCGGTCATTCCTCCTGTGTGTAAATATATACATACTATCTCAAGATTAAACACAGACTATCCAATGTGAACACAGCTTTGGAGAAAAGACTTCAAAATGATTATAAATAGACTTAGATGTTTGATTGCATTAATACGTTTGGAATTGCAATTGGGATGACTAAAAGTGATTTTGGTAAAATCACACCTTTCACAACAAATTTTGAGAAGAATCAGATTTTAAATATCAATTTTCTCATTTAGTGTATTTTCATAATTATAGTGACATTACAGATATAAATCCAAATATATCCTTACACAAAATATTTAATTCTACCATAACTATGTAATATACACTTAAAGTCCATTTTAATCATTATATGCTCTCACAACGCTTTAACAATGAAATTAACCAAACAGATCTCGCTTTTTAAACTCACAACACTTTTAAAAGAATAATTTATCAAAGATCTAGACAATTCTTTCTACCACTAGTTATTTATTCTGCACAGCTAAAGATGATTATTTCAAAAGTAAGCATCACAAAACTGGCCCTTAGTATCAAATGATTTATGTGGATTCTTTTTGAGCCGACTGGATGGTTACTATAACAAAGAGTAAAAGCATTCAAGGTTAGTAAAATTAAGTTACACTTTAACAAAGAAAAATATCCCAATGACGATTCTTTTATGATCAAGATCAATCTACTACAAGTGACTGACCTCGATAGGAAAACTTCTGGTTGTTCAACCATGCTTTAAAGATAAATGTCAGAACAAATCCCCATAGTTCCAAGGTCCTTTGAATTGTTGAGTAGGTTTTGAATTGACTCCAGCGGCCCCCGGGTGCAACAGAAACCTGCAACATGTATTGCCATAATGATAACGTCCCAAGTAAACAAATGAACTGATCTATAAATCATCATTAGCTTCATAAATATTTATGATACTATCTAACTTAAGGTCAGAAGATAGCTCAAAGCCTTTCTGTTGTCAGCTCTGACTCAAATTTCCCACAAAAACCGTTATTCATGAAAGCCCATGCCTGCTCATCAATGAAATTTGATGGGCACATCAGTGAGTTAATAAACTAACTACTAATACTACATACATTTCCTATCGACAATTGTACCCTAAATCTGTCATAAAAGATTCGTACATTACAAAATTCATCCCTTATATCTTCTCCCATATCTTTGAATCTCAAATATAATACGTACATTGTAAAACAGAAATGTTAAGGAACCATGAATCCTAAAAGCTTAAGCTGATAGGTGAGGACTTGATTTTTGCATATTAAACTATAAACACGCACCCTTACGTGCAAGAACGGTTTTTTATCAACAAGCTTGTCACGTGGATCAAACAAATATATAATATCAAAATCAAACACATGCAAACACAAACACAACTTTTCACAATTTAACAAAAAAGAGAGGATGCAAACATAATAAATTTTGATCAAATTGACTCTAATCTCACGTTAATTAACCACTGATTTCGAATGCTTAAACTTATAAGTCAGGGCCAATAATAGTACTTAAACAGAAACAAGAAGAAAATTAGGAAACACTGGACTTGCATTTGGCCAAAACGAATTAGATTCACTAAATTCAAACCCACAACCAAATTTTAGTAATCTACAAGAAGAAGCCAAATGCACGGTTAAATTCAACGAACACAACTCAATTCAAACACTTAACATGAATTCATACCTCAACTTTTCCTTGTCCACTTTTCTTAAACCAAGCTTCCTCTTTCCCAATTTCCTCAACTTTCTTCTTCCTTTCATCTTCTTTACTTAACTTTTCCTCCTCAACTTCTCCCACAACTTCCACAGCAACTCCACCATTTCCATTCACATACTTCACCAAACTCCCATTCGTATAACCATTAACACCGTTAACACCACCCTTACTAGCAGCGCCGTTTCCGTTAAACTCCAAACCTTTGATCAGTTCAGATTCTCTCTTCTCTTCAACTACAACACTTCCATCGTCTTTCCCAGCTCGAATTCCATTTCCCCGACCAAGATTGCATCTGGGGTAATTTTTATACAAAGAATTTCTATAAAGAGAATGTTTAGAGAGTGAAATATGGTGTCGTGGAGTCGTTCTCGGAGATAGGAAGTTGAGTTCTAGTAAAACCAGAGAAGAAGAACAAGAAGCCATTTTTTTAATAGATTTTTTCCTCTTTTTTTTTTTATAGGGTATGTTTAAAAACTGATCAAAAGCAAAGCACTAATCTTCATTCACCATTATTTTTTTTATGACAGAGAATGGAGACTGAGTTGAGCTTTGTGGTGCGAGAGTGAAACGGACGAAGAAGACAGAAAGTGAAGGAAAATGAAATGAAGGAAGAGAAACGAAGAAAATAAATACATAAAAAACGGAGGGCATTTGGGTGGGTGTGGAGATGACAACGTGGCATTATAAAGATGAGTATAGCGAATATCGGAGGATTCTGATTGGTTGAAGTGTTTTCTGTAATTCCCTTCGCCACAAAATCTGGTTTTGCCTTTGATATATATTCATTTGGAATCTTTTATAGCCTTCGCGTATGTCCCAAAAACAACAATCTTCGTCCGGTTCGCTCCTAATGTTAGCCGGCAATTTTCGATTATAGCATTGAATTTGTTTTATAATATATTTGTGTTAGCTTAAATCAAAATTAATTCGAATTTAATTTATTTAATAAATTATATTCAAATAATATTAATTATTCGCTCTTAATGTTAGGTTGTAATTTTTATTATGGTGTCGTAATATATTCATGTTATGGTAAATAAAAATTAATTTGAATATAACTTATTTTATAATTATGTCAATAATTTAAAATTTTAATATAATATTATTATTAAACAGTTAAATAAATTATAATCGTATCACGTTTAATATATATTTTTTTTAATATTATAATATATTTTTGTAATATTTATAGTATTATATATTAAAATATTAATCAATTTTAATTTAAATATAATTAAGAATTTTTTTAAAATATGATAATATAATTATTTTTAAAAAATATAAAAATTAAAAATAAATTAATATATTATAATTACTCAAATAATTAATTATATCATAAATAAATTCATGTGTCAAGAACTCTAAATTCGAACTCAATATTATTATTAATTGTATCATGTCATTTTATCAATTTAATAATTATATTATTTTATGTCAATCCAAACTCGCAAATTCGCATTAAATTCTTATTAATTTGACGGATTATGTCAAAAATTACTACTCCTGATATTTTATCATATTAAATATTAATTTATTCATATTTTATATTAAATTTGCGTCTATCTAATTTTTTTATAATAATTATTATTATTTTAGAATTTTTAAATATTTTAATTATTATTTATATTTATTTGAATATTATGTTCGTCTTTCAACTTTCTTACATTAAATGCGAATTTAATTTGAATTAATCTTAGCACTTAAAATGCTAGAGTAGTGCAAGTTCATGTGCACATTCACCTTCATTCTTAAAATTTGAGTCTAATTTATGTGTCCATTCAACTATTTTATTTAAAATGTGAGCCTAATTTGAGTTCATATGGACTCTCGTATCGTGTCAATATGCTATTTTTTTATGTCGTGCATCATATTGGTTCATTTGACACCTCTAAATTTAATTAAATAGAAATATAAAATAGATTCAGCTTTACTTAATTTATTCCATGCTTTCGTTGTAATGAAAGAGTTAAATTGTTCGCCGTAAATATATATACACACACACACACATACACACAATCTTGTATATTGAATCATTGATTAACTCAAATTAAAATAAGCAACTTTATGAAGACTACAAAATGAAGCAGTAGATATAACTGTTCAGTTGTTTTGCCTAAAAAATGAAATATCTATATGCATAAAACTATTCATAATACTGATATTCTTACTGTCAAATGAATGAAAAAGAAAGATAGTAAACCCCATAAAATAGTAAAAAAAACAAAAATGTTGTAAATGATTTCTTGTCTACCAAGTAAGGTTATCGCGGACCAGATAATTCAAAAGCATGAA
The DNA here is from genome assembly GCA_035584115.1 of Cedrela odorata. NCBI lineage: Eukaryota > Viridiplantae > Streptophyta > Magnoliopsida > Sapindales > Meliaceae > Cedrela > Cedrela odorata. Next base: position 3,324,093 of record JAXCLQ010000014.1, read on the forward strand.
GATTGTCAGTAGAGTGAACCATCCATTCAGAATTCTGCGGGGGAGCAAGTTCAAGTTCCTGGCGGATTACCTCAACTTTCTGCCACTCTTCCCATCTTTCTGCCAAGCCATCACCTTCGAGCATTCTGACAACTTCCGACATCTTAGGCCTGTCCATCGGGGAACTTTGCGTGCATAGAAGTGCTACTTGAATAAGCCGCTCGACTTCAGTTTCAACGTATTTGTTCTGCATGTCTGGATCAACAAGCATGTCTAATTTCTTCTCTTTTAGGAGACTTTTAACCTGAGAAATGTCCGGAGATGCATGTCAACTTAAGAGCTGGAAAGAAAATTCATATAAATAATGCAAGAATCTTTGTGCTTTCATGAAAGAACAAACAGATAAATTTCAAGGCTCAAAATACTAACACGGCCTAAGGCTGGCAAAGAATGAGCCCTCAGAGTTGGCGGAAAACCATGATCTAACATGAAGCTATGAAATCAAGCTTAGATGCGTGAAGTTGGTGCATTGATTACTTACCCAATCAAGGAGCATAACATCATCATCATTTGCAAGCCTAGCAAGATCGAATGCTCTCTGTCCAGTGATTAGCTCTAAAAGCATGATACCATAACCAAAAACATCAGTCTTCTCTGACGACTTCCCGGTGGAGAGATATTCAGGGGCTATATGTCCAATGGTGCCACGTACCGCGGTAGTAACATGGGTATCTTTGTAGTCCATAAGTTTAGCCAAACCAAAGTCACCAACGACAGCCTCAAATTCCTCGTCCAACAATATATTTGCAGCTTTCACATCACGATGAATGATTTTCGGGTCACAATGGTCGTGTAAATACGAAAGGCCGCGTGCAGACCCCAATGAAATTCTCTTCCTAGTTGGCCAGTCAAGCGGTGGCTCTGCTGGTGGCCGCTCTACAAGAACATATCGGAAGGGACACGAGTCCACCAATCATACAGAGTGAACAAAGTTAATGGTCAAATCGCAGGAGATTCCAGAGTTAAACTAAATGACATGGAAGAACCAATAAAAAATACCTCTTAGGCATGATGCAACACTTCCGTTAGCCATGTATGGATAAACAAGCAGCCGTTCAGTTGGAGTCATGCAAAAACCGCGTAAACGGAGGAGATTGCGGTGCACAGCCATGCTAATCATCTCCACTTCTGTTTGAAACTGCAACTCACCACCAGGTGTTCGGTCTTCTTTAAGTCTTTTCACTGCCACCAATGTGCCATCAGCCAGGCGTCCCTTGTACACCTTACCAAATCCACCTCTGCCCAGAATGTTCTTGTTGCTAAAAGTATCTGTTGCAACTTGCAATTCTCGCAATGAAAATCTTTTCAGTTGACCAAAATGAACTTCCGGATCTTCTTCAGCTGCGGAAACGTACACCAAGTAAAAATGTATTCCAAATGAAACATCAACAGGAATTCATTTTTGGAGATTGGACACTAACCAGGTACATCAAAGAAAAATTCTTGTGGTTTTCTTCGCCGCCAATAAGCAAACCCAACAGCTGGGGCAGCAAAAAGTAAAGCAGCCCCAGCCGCAACTCCTCCAGCAATTGCTGCAGTGGGACTATTTTCTTCTGCAATGACAAGCAGGGGATATAACATTGTTCAGTCCTCTAAAGCCTATTTGTTAGAACAGAATTTGTTCCTACATTGTAAGTTTGAACAAGCAGTCCAAACTACTCTTTCAAGCATGTTTGCACTTCAGCACAAGCCAGCATGAAGTATGAATGGGCTAAATTTTTACGGGCAAGGCCAGCACGGCACAACACAATTGACACCTCTATGGTAATAAAAACTAATCTTGATATATGAAAAAAAAAAAGTAAGCTAAAATCTCTAAAAGACTACCTGGAGGAGAAACCGGTGTTGGTGGAACAAATGGAGGTGGAGGAGAAAATGGTGGAGATCCAGGGCAAGGTTTTCCAGTAACTTGGCCGCAAAGATTTAAGTTATTTGCAAAACTGCAAACCAATCAAGAATTACCTCATTTAGTCTGTATTCATTTAAGGAAAAAACTGCGTACATCATTTAGCAGTGCAAAACCTGATGGGGGTAAAAAGCGAAAATGAGCCGGTGTCTGGAACAGGCCCTGATAGATGGTTGTTTGATAAATCCCTGCAGCAAACATTGCAGTCAGATCGAAAAAAGAAAAAGAAAAGAAAAAGAAACATACTAATTAGGCACTTACAAGACTTGCAAGGCTGTAATATTTGTCAGCGACAGAGGTATTGAACCCGAGAGAGTGTTGTTGTTGAGTCGGCTATCCTTACACAGAAGTATAAAAGAAAACACTTCTAAGTTCCGATAATACCAGAATTACAGTATGATGATCAGATTCAGTAAATAAGCAAAAACACCTTAAAGATTATGTGGCTCTACATTTATAACGAATTTGTGAAAACAGAGGATGATCCTATTCCATATCTCCAATTATTCTTATTGGAGATATGGAATAGGATCATCCTCTGTTTTCAATTATTCTTATTGGATGCAATGTAGTTTGGATCAAAAAGTTGTAAACAATTTATCAATGCATAAGCTCAGCTCATTCAAGCTAAGAGATCAAACCGTGGATCAAAAAGTTGTAAACAAATTAAAATCCACTCAACAATCATGAACGTAGTGTGAATTTTACTTTATGATTTAGAAACCATAACTAGCAATATATTTACAGAAAGATGCTGCATAATTATGCATCAATTTCCGGCCTCTAGGGGTGCAATAAAGCTTCTAAGAAACAACTAAACAGAGTCCACAATCTCAGGGGAAAAAAATTAATGCTCAGGAAAGAGATAATACAGGAAACGTAGTTTCGTCAGCTTGCCCAGTGTGTCTGGAATAGGACCAGTGAAACTGTTCATGTAAAGATCCAAGCTCACCAAGTTTGTCAGATTCCCGAGAGCACTTGGAATTTGTCCACTTATGTTGTTACTATAAAGTTCTCTGTCATGCATATACACATGTAATAATCCACAGGAAGAAAACTATAATTCTTAAGCTAATTTTAAGTAAATAGCATGGACAAATTGCAAAAGATTACTTACAGGTACTGTAAATTTTTGAGCTGGCCAAGGTCTGGCACCAATTCACCGGATAATGCTGCATTTCCAAGATCACTGCTAGGGACACAAACATATTTGAGGAAGATTGCAACACTCTCGTGTGTGCTTAAAAGAGATATCAACAAATGATCGAAGTTGCTTACACTCTTATAACACTGTTTTCATTGTTACATGTAACATGAAACCATGTGCATGGATTCACAAGCGTACGATCCCAACTCTGCAGAACGTAGTAAGGATCTTGTAAATTGGACCGAAGGGCATGCAAAGCATCACCTGCTTACACAGAAAACAACATCTTGATTTGGCAAAATCATTTCTAGCAATTGATGAAGAGGCAGCGGTCAATCAGAAGAGGGGAAGAAAAAGTAACAATAGGAAAGCACAAATTAGTTGTGGGATCAAAGCAAAGGAAATTACATAAACTTCTTAAAATCTATAATAACTCAAATCTCAAAAACTGTTTAACCTCGTGAAATTTCAAGACGAGTCTGATTAATCATTTATGTGCAAACCAAAATAGCTTTGCCCCGAAAACTTCAGCGTTAAGAATAGAAAATTACAAGTTTAAAATATGATGTCTAAACTCTATACCAACTCGATTGCTTAAAAACTATCGATGTCTTAAGAAATGAAATTAAAGCATGAAGCCGGAAAAGGAAAATCACCCAACCCTCCTATCATCTAAATTGTCACCATAACCATAACAAACCTCCAATTGAGAATGGTGAAAAGCAAAACAAAGCAGTGATTTCTTTTTCCTTCCACAAACGAATATACTATGCTACATCAAATTCAAGCATTACATAACTGAAAATCCAAGTTTGATATGAAGAACATCACTACCATCTTGGATTACATATTATTATAGAATATCAAACTCAAACATACATATGACTAAATACTTAACAACTAATTTAATTAGTAACAAAAATTAACAATGAATTTTGGCAACACTCCAATAAAACCGTCAGTAAAATCTAGGCTATCCATTTCCACCATAATCACATATAGAAACCATCAACATGTCTATTCACATCAATAAAAATGATTTTTTTTTCAAATTTCTCAAACTTATTTTGAAAAAACAATGGAAAAGAGACCACAAACCTTCTTGATTAGCAGAGATCCTTGGTAAGAAAGCAGCTATCACCAGAATAATCAAAACCAGACAAAGAACAGGAACAAGGAAAAAAACCCTTTTCTCCATTGATGTTCGAACCTTTACTTTTGCCTTCAAAACATTATTTTCTCTTCTTCCCCTTCCACCATTTTTAACCATACCAAAACAAAACCATCGTCGTTTTGAGAAAAATGGTCCAACCCATTTCAAGATAAGAGTCAAAACAGAAGATTATAATGAGAGACGAGCCAGAATCTTGAATATCTGCTTTAAATCCAACTTTTTTTTTGTACCTTTTTCAACAGAATCCCATCAGTAAATGCCATATTTTAAGCTCACTGACAGATGGAAAAGGCAGCTGTGGGCGTGCTTCGGCTCAGTGCTTGTTTGTTGCCCCCATTTGCTTTGGGCCCAATCAAAGCATGCACAGAACGTAAAAGAGAACACAATACAACTCCATTATTTTCTTGGTCAACGACAAGAATCTCATTAACTAATTAACTTAAGCGTGATTGTCTACAGTTTCAACTTTCAGACAACACAATCTTTCGATAGAACTTGTCAATTTCAAGTGTCATTTATGGCACATTTATATTTTATTGTACATCTTTCTAACTCTTCAATGTTGTGCTTTACAGCTTTCCTATTCTTTATTTATAATCACAATATCTTATTATAATTCTCAATGTTCAAGATATTATTATTTCTAAGTGCAATATTGTTACATTTAAAAAAAATTCAAATATAATTTATAAGTTCAAAATTGTAATAAAAAAAAAGTCAGTAATATTAACAAAAAAGGAGCTGATATATGATAGCCCTACGTTTGTAATGATTTTGTTAGCTTGATATGATTAATTAAATGTAATTAAAATCAAAATCATGCATGCTGGTGGTGGTGGGTGCATGAAAGCTTGGGACAATCCATGGTGATTGGACCCTACAATTGTGAAAAAGGCCAGGTTCTTTTTCAGCATGTATAAAAAATATATGCTTCGAAAATGGCCTTTACAAATCACTAATGCTTTCGTGCTATAAACAAGAATTTGGTCCACGGGGATAAGATTATGAACAACTAGAGAGAAGTCGAGAAGTAAATTTTGAAACAATCATTAATTTTTATTTCTTCTTTTGGCATCTAATTATAAGAAGCTAATTAATTACATAATGAAATGGAAATTAATTAATATCTATATATATATATATAATTTTATTTTAAATGGTTCAAAATCTAAGTTCATTCTTAATTTTAGTCCACATTTTAATTTATTTATAATCTTAACTCAAAATTTAACTTTTAAACGAAATTACTTGAGTCATGTTTATGTTTTTTTTCTTTAAGTAAAACAAAAAGGAAGATGAAGAAAAAGAAAAAAAATTAAACATTTTTACACGTGAATTTTGTAGCAATGCATGATAAATTTGCCAAACAAATATAGATAAGAATAAGGTGTTAATTTGTGGGAAAACAAGAGGGTGAATTCATAAAATTTGACTTAAGGGTAATTTCATCCAAAACTTAAAATTTTGATAAGATCATAAAAAAAATAAAGATTAGGTTAAAATTAAAAACGTGCTTAATTTTTGGACTATTTAAAAATAAAAATCCATATATATATATATATATATATATAACCGGTTGAATATAAAATAAGTTATAAATTTAAATATATATATTTTTATAAATAAAAGAGATTTAAAATTTTTTGTTACAAAAGAAAAAAAAAAGTAACTTCAAGTCAAGTTTTAAATTAAAGTGATGAAAAAATTAAAAAAAAGTATTATAAATATCATCAAATTTTAAATTTAATCGCTACAATTTTTAAATTTTGATATGTTTTGGGATGTTTTTAATACAAATTACAAATTTATCATTTTTTATCAATTGATTATTTTTAAAATATATACTCTTCGAACATATATATATATATATTATGAAAATACATAATTATTAAAAAAAAATTGTAAATTAAATTTCGTAGATGTGATGGAGATAAAGTGAAAGTGAAGGCAAAGGTGAAACTTGAAAGAGCATAATATTATGTGGTAGGCCAATCTTCCTTATTGCAAAACTTATTCAACTCATTTAGCAGTACAAAAGATGAATCGCCACGCATGTCCATCACTAAAATTCTCTTTAGAATCTAATCTTAAAGTAGTATATTAAGATGATTTTGTGTCATGTCTAGACGTACTTTATAATTTATTTATTTTTTAATTTCTTTCCTTAGAATATTTAGTTCTTCTATTATTAATTTATAAAATTTTAAATCTTTTTTTTTTTAAATTTAAAATTATATTATTTTTTTAATAATTATAACAAAAGACAACATGACCATGTACTATATATAGTGTAATATTGGTAGCTTGCATGAATGTCCAATATGTAAATTAAGGATTTATTCCTCCATTAAATTAGTAGAGTTGGGGTCTCTACTTACTATCTATTCAAGAATGGAAACTAGGAAGGAACAACGAGTAACTGATTAAATTATAATTAGCAATTAATTAACTTTGATTAATTCACCAATTATTTGATGACTCTGATTGATTGATTTTCCACTTAAAATTATAAGGGGGTGGGTGTGGGGTTTAAGCCAAGTCAAAAAAAGAACTGATTAAGTTTACCTACCAACTTGACCTTTATGAAGACACACAAGCTTTCTACTCCTCGCCTTAATCCCGCTTAAATCATTCAATAGTCCAACATAATCTCATCACACCAATTTTCCTCCAATATTTTTCTTCTTTCTTCTTACATTTCCCCATCCAAGATTCCACACTTCTCAAACCATCATCAACAAAATTGAACCCAAACCTCTTTCTTTCCTTTCATGGAAGCCCATTCGTTTTCTTCTTCTTCTTCTTCTCCACGACGCCGCCAATCTTCTACATGCGTCTCCACCCAAATCTCCGCAAACCAAATTACCGTTGATCTCAATCAGACAGTCGGTGATTCTCCTTTCTCCGGAAAACCCGTCAGCAGTAGCAAAAAGAAGAAAAAAAGAGCTAATAAAGATGTTCCGTCAACGTCGTCTTCTTGCTCCTCTTTTTCGACTCATCGAGGTACGCGCGTGGCGCTCAGACGACGAAATACGAGGGTGGTCCGGATTGGTCCGGTGCGGCAGCGCGAGGGAGGTGATATGGAGGCTGTTGCGCTACCTCTGGGAATGTCGTTTGCAGCTGTTGTTGCTCAGGTTTCTTAAAAAGTTTATTTTTTTCTTCGGTTTTAGGGCTTTTTTTTTTTTTTTTTTACTGTGTTCCGTTGAGGCGGGAAATTTTGGATTTTTGTTTTTGGTTGGTTCTTTTACTGATGATGTTAAAGGTTGAATCTTTTTGGCATTTTAGGCTTTTTTGAGTTCGGAAAATTTTGGTTTTGATTATTGAATGCTGATTGTAGATAATTTAGTTCTTTTTTGAGTTATTTTTAGGGAAAATTTTGATCTTGATGGTTGGTCTTTGATATATTTGCTGAATTTGAGTTGAGTTGAGTTTGTTGTTTGAAATGTAGTTTTATGTTAAATTAAAATAGAACTACAGAACTCAAATATGGACTACTATGGTTTATTAAGAAACTATACATAATTATCTTCTTAATAAGTAGCTTATAACTTCTTTAATAAGTAGATTATAAAAATCACTTTGTAGTTGATAATGTGATCAGATTACTCATTTATGTTCTCTCATTAATTTCATTAGAAGTAATGTGGTAATGAGTATCGTTGACTGTGCCTTGGGTAGCCCTTGTATTAGATAGCCGATACCTTGACCTGAATATTGGACAAAAATAAATTTTGATGCTCAGTTGGTAGTGTGAATACTTGTGCTATCTTTCTGCGTGCAAACGTAGATGTATTGTTGTGAAAGTGTCAAATAGTCTATTTTATTATGAAAAAGGAGAAAGGATGGTGAAGCCTTCTTTTTGAAGGTGATGCTCACTCTAGTTACAAATGCTCTCAAGTCCCCCATTTTTCAACTCCTTGGCATAGTAAGGTAGTTACTGAAGACAGCCAAAGAGCCTGTAAACTACTTTTTTCTTCCAAATTAACAAAGTTTTCAAGCGACAATTCTCGGAGCTTAGAAATGGGCTTTTTTTGGTTGCCACTCTATGGTTGCTCAGAGTCACCTGCCAGGCAAAAAGCCACGGTGGGTGCTCCCATTTTGAATCCTAGTCTGATAAGCAGGTTTTGGGGATTTTTGGTATAAAAGCATGTAAAATATCATTTTAGTACCATTTTGCTACTGTGATTGGAGTCTTAGCTTCGCCTTTCTCTTGTAGGCGATCATCTTCATAAATTTGAGAATCTTTCCTCTCTTTCAAGAGTTTGTGTGATTTCTCTTTTTGATATGTTTCTAATTATATGAATTCAAGACTGCATAGGGTCTTCTTATGCCTTGCCTTTTTGATATTGATTTAGTGCGCATCATATAAAGGAAGTAGTGCTGACTGCTAAAAACTATCATATATTGTTTGTCCTGAATTCTTCCGTAAAATATCATTTTTTGTGTTCCTTCAATTTTTTATGAAGTTCTTATGATAATTTGTTGATTAATATTGTAAATCTGGTGTTTGTTGATTCTAGGTTCTGGAAAGAAAAGATGCTGTAGGCTATACGATCTCCATTGATCATCTTTCAAGGGTATTAGTCCTTTTTTTCCTTTCAAATGTTTAGCGAATAAAGTTCAGATAGTGACATAAGCACTCATAAATTGATTAACTTGCTTGCAGATATGCACTTCGGCTGTCAGAGAATCCTTAACCAATGTAAGCCAGAACTTAAATTTCTGATTCAGAAGACCAAGATTCAGAAGTGATAAGTATATGCCCACATTTTTTACTGTCTTTGTGGCGACAGGTGTTTGGGGACAAGTATGATTATTTTTCAAGGAACTTCGAGAAATCATTTGAGAGCACATTGAGGACTCTTATATTGATTAACAAATCATTCACTGACAAGAGTGGATACCACTTGAACCACCTAGGTCTGTCTACTTTGGATGCAGCTTCCAATGAAGTTGGTTGCACAAGCCCTTGCAGTGTGAATTATTGTCACTCAGAAACAGAGTTGCCTACTATCGCAACTCAAGATTTCTTGTCTGGCCCCCAAGAGGTACAAGAGCAAATATCAGCAAATTTCATTGGTAAGGAAGTTGCACTGCATGGTCAAAACAACCAACTGGCTTGTGCCTCATCTAGCAGATTGGGTCTTGTAATAAATCAGAATGTGCTTAGTACAATGGAGAAATCTGTCATAGAACAAGTCCGTTTAAATGACCTCAAGACGGTGGAGCTCACTGTAGCAATGAAAAAATTGAAGTTGAAAGAGATCGAGTTGGCTCTCAACCATGATTCAAATCATTTGGAGAGGTCAAAATTAGCAATGGGTATATCCAAAGCGTCGTTTAAAGCTGAAAAATTCAAGAATGAATTAGAAGAAATGAGACATTCTGACTTGCTTAGAAAGTGCATAGACTGTCTTGTTGCTGGGATTGTGGTCATGTCAGCCTCCCTTTCATATGCCGCTTATGTTTATTCTTACAGAAAAATTTCCGAAGCTACTGCAGCCTGTACACCTTCGCCCCAGGTATGGACCTTGTCTTGTTTCTAGCCTCAACCAATTTTAAATGCTTCCAAGAATTTACTCAATCGTTTATTGTTTCGATGTTGTGATCATAATTAAATTCCATGCACTTGCTTTGCGATATGCAAAGACGAAGTCGACTTTACAAGTATCTTTATAGATGCTGGTTAGAAATTTATCTAACCGGCATAATTTGGCCTTAGGCCTAGAGAGAGATTGGATTTTGAACTTGAAATGTTGTTTTGATTGGTTCACCATCGTTTTGTGGATCTATAATGCAGCATTAATTATATACTTTGAATTCCACGTGCAGAATTGTTTATTCCCATATTCTGTAGATTAATTCAGAGTGTTTAGGCTGAGAGATGTTATGCCGCATTGCCCATGAAAGATTATTTTATTCTCTATATTTCTTCTGCATTATTTTTCATGTCCGGGAAAGAAGTTTTGATGCATTTGTTTGCTTTAGGCGTCTAAATCTTGGTGGATCCCGAATACAGTAACATCTTTCAATTCAGGGCTGAGCACGCTCAGATGCCAAGTTCAAGTTGTCAGTCGAATGCTATTCGGTTTCTTTATGATTCTAATAATCGCATATCTACTCATCCAACGCTCAGCATCTTCTTCACGACAGACAATGCCGGTTACTTTCATCCTCCTCCTTTTGGGAGTTGCCTGTGGTTTTGCCGGCAAGCTTTGTGTCGACACACTGGGAGGAAGCGGATACTTATGGCTCCTGTATTGGGAAACTCTCTGCTTCGTGCATTTGTTCTCAAACATCTGCACACCGACTTTGTTCCTCCTACTTCACAGACCAGTCAACGTATCTCAAGGCACGAAAACAAACAGAATAATTCCGTACTGGTTACGAAGATCTCTGTTCTATTCTTCCGTGCTTTTGTTTCTACCATTAGTCTGTGGTCTTATGCCTTTCGCCAGCCTTGGCGAATGGAGAGATCATTTTAAGTTACAAATCTTAGATTATCATTCATCTATTGGTGATTGAATTTGAAGCTAGAGTTTGGTTTGCAAAAGAAGATTTTCCTTAGAAGGTTTATTTATCAAAATTTGATGTAAATTAGTCTCTTGTGATGTATATTAAGCTGCTCCCGAGTTGTGTTGTGTTTGGCCTAAAGAATGCAAAGTGGCGCAGCGTAATTTGTTTACTTCATGTAACGTTTCAAGGAAATTATATTCTAACTGGATAACGGTTTTAGACACATTTGATATAATACTATTATGACAAAATATTGTATTTTTGCGTCTGCAACTGTGTTATACTAAACATTACATTCTGTATCCTCATGTTTCAATTGAAATATGTGCTGATTTAATTTGGTGTTACTTTATTACAAGTTTTTTGTTGTAATTTTTAATTTTTTTTTGTTATATTTTTCAAGCTTTAATATAAATTAAAATAGAACAAATATTTATGACATAATAATAATTAAAAAAGTGGTATGGCATTAGAGAAAAAAATACCGGAAGATGGCCTATAATTTTTTTTTCACTATCTTCTATATTTTAATAGAATTGTTTGTGATGTTTGGGGATATTTTCAATAGAATTTTCATAGTTTAAAGTTTTTAAAACATTTTCTAGGAAAAATACATGGTAAAGATGCATTTTTTCATCCAGATCAATGGATATCAGGATATGAACTGCAAAACAAATAAAAATAAAATAAAATAAAAGGATCTATTCTACAAAATAATTGAACCGGTTCTTTCATTAATTATGTTTTAAAAAGAATTCAACTTTAATTCGTACAAGACAAATCTTCTAACTACTACATAACAGACGGGGAAAAAACCTCAGGGGAGAACTTGAGCAACAGGTAAATTCTAATCCTTAAGCTCAAGAAATGGATTTTATAAATTAAAAATGCCTCGAAAATGTATCTTACAGATTTCTCCTATTGGTAACACGAACAACTGAATTGGTTTTATCTAAAAGCTCTGAGACTACAAGTTTACATATTTCTTACCAGACAACTAATGAGACTGACCTAGAAATGATGTGATGGGGCACGGGGCAAGGCGGACCTCGCCCTCAAAGATGATCAAAATTGTTGAAAGATCAACACAATTTGTGTAAGTCGAAGCAGAATTCGACGTCTTTCTTATATAATAGTTCAATGAGCTCAATTATAGAATCTCGTGAGCCTTCCCGTAGTACCTGTTTATGAATGGAGCCTGCAAAGCAAAATTATCAATTGAAGATTTGGAAATTACAAGGTTAAATCTAATTAACAATAATTTATGTTCTCGTAATGGCAAATGTGAAATCCCCTTCTTCCTTTTCTTTTTTCAGATATTGGATCATGTCCCCATTTTTCCGATAATTGAAGGACATTAGAAACCGCAAATCCAAGTAAACTTCAGATCAGGCAGCATGCAGCATGTACAAAGGTAAGTAACAAAACTTATCAGATAAAAAAAATAATAATACTATTCACCATTTTTTTAATTGTTTAATGGATGAAGAGCAAATTGAGATTTTTACCTTGAACGTTATCCAAGAAAATAGATAAATAAATAATGACTAAACTCCATGCTTTATTGATTCTTAATATGAAAATTTTAAAGTGCTAAAAGTAACACAATTTCTGTAACATTGGCATCTAGTCAAGGAAAAAAAAGGTTTGGCAGTCCACTAACTTTAACAGAAATCAACTGAATACTGGTATCACAATTTGAAACTTCAAAATTTTTAAATTTTGAAATGTGATTTCAGATTTAAGTTTTGTAAGTGATTGAAATCACTGTCTTGTAGAAGTAAAATGATCTGTCGGTAAGCAACATATGGCTACCCATATCAAACCAAGATCTCACTAGTAGAATTAAAGCCACTTCAAATTTCAATGATCCGAAGTTACAGAAAATTTTACCTTAACATTTGACACATCAGGTGTATCTGGTGTTTTCACAGGATAGAACTTGTAAAACCTCATACTCTCAAAAGCCGCTTTAGTGTCCTCGCTCATTTCCTCAATGGCTTTTCTCCGGGCTTCCCTTGCCTACAAGACAAGAAATTTGTAAGATCGTTGGATATATACTATAAGTTTCTAACACATGCATACATCTACAACAACCAGTAGCATACCTCCCGATTGGCTTTCTTCGCTTCTCGAACTTTCTCTTTTACAAAATCCTGACAATGAAAAGGAAAAAGAAAACCATCAGTTGCTTCGAAATATAGAAAAGCAATAAGTTACTTTCAAACCTGTCATTAGAGTACCTTAAAAGCATCTTTTTGATCTTCAAATAATGCCTCCTCTTCAATCAGCTTATCAGTGAACTCCTATGATTAATAGATAAATTTAGAACAATAATATCAATTTTCTTTTTTATTTTTTAAAAGGAAGGAAAGAGAGTAAAAAAACAAAAAATAATTCAGCAATAACATTATGACTCAATCCACTCACTCAAATAGAAAATTTTCACAAAATAAAGCAAATAATTCAAGTTATAACCAGAAACAATAAAAAACATAGTGACAAGATTACGGCGAAAGATTTAAGTCGACTAGCAATCCCTCCAAGATGCTACAGCTAAAAGGAACCCAAAATTGGGCAGTAACTTGAATAGTCTAAATAGGATTATTGAACCATTGCCATAATGTTAACAACTACACACCACGCCAACTTCACAACCAAATCCATTTAGGTTATACTAAAACAAAACCATTAGAGGAAAATTTTGTACCTCAACTTCGTCAAATTCCCAATCGAACTCACAAACAACCTGCAGGAATAAGAAAGAAAACTTAATGCACACAAATTTTTTAGCATGCTTGCTTCACTCATCCAAAGTTAAGCATCACAGTTTGTTCACATATAACCACATAGACCCATTGAAATCCAAACAGATATGTTTATCAGTTCCTTTTGGCATTACATAGTATAACCCTACCGGAGGTTCTACAGGAAACATTATCTGAACCACAGTGCTTTGTTCAAATTCATCTTCCTTGAATGGCTGGTAGAAATCTGTCAAATAAAAAGTAAAGGGCATCAAGGAACTAGTCAGGTTCTACATGATCTGGCAACAAAATATGACGAATCACCAACATAAAATGCACAAGCAGCCTTTAATACTAGCTAAATCAAACTAAAAATATATTGACCATCCCAAGTTCATCTCAAAACAGTTGGTGCAATATCTATAATTTTCATAACTATATGAAAATCAAGTCTTTTTTCTTCATAGTTTGTGTTCTTTTCCTAGTCTCATCTCATTTGAGAGGGAAAAAATAAGGTTCACCAACTTGTCTACCATGATAAGTGGTCAACTGCCATAGAATAGCTACAATGTAGCAATATGAACATTAAAATTTAACATGAAACTCACAAGGTAGGCAGTACTCAAATTTCTTAATGCGATCCAACTTCATATGTCTCAAAGCAGTCCTGCAGATAGGAAAATAAATGCAAGAGTTCCCATTATACAAACACCATAACATACAAGAAACTGAACATTCTCAGCAAACCAGAAAAAGTTTTTTCCTAATCAAAAGGATAGACAAGATATGCATGAAAATTTCTGAGATTTTGACCAAGCATTAAATCCTATACATAATGATATGCAAAGTTATGAACTATGAAGGGGGAAAGAGATGAGAAAATAACAGTTATCTAGCTGAAATAAAGTTTCTGATGAATAAAGAACCAAATAATCGAATTTTTTTAGCGTGGGCAAAATGTTTGTTAAAGCCTTTCACAAAGCCTTTACCATAAAAACATCACATCTTTCTCCTAAGAGTTATTTTCAAGATTCGACATGATGTCTTAGTTTATTCTTTCAATATATTGTGTCAACTAGATGCATGCGTGCTCCCTATTCTGCCTGATATAGAGCTAAATCATAATGAATATTAAGTAACATCTTTTTCTAGGTTAGAAGACACTAAATTCATAGCGAAAGTGTGTTAGAATCACATCCTTAGACTAATGTCCCATTTCAAAAGTTAGTCAATTCCTACTGACATATATGTACATGTGTGTGTTCGTGTGTGTTAAAAAAAAAAACAAGAGTGAAAAATTGAAAACGCAATTTTACCTTCTCTGAGTGCAGCTCAAAATAAATATTTGAGATTTCAGCCTTTCAACTTGTCTATCTCTGTAAAGGAATCACAATATACAATGACATCAAAATTTGCAACATAACCATAAAGATGAACAGTTCAAAACCTTTCCTTGAGATCGGTTGAAAACAGTAGCAAAAGAGAAAGAAAAAACAAATTGGATACCTCTTTTCTAAGGGTATATATGGAACCCAGTCCATCTTCATTTCCTTCATGGGAACTATTTCTTCCACCTCTCTCTGAACTGATTTAATCCCTATCTTATCAGAAGGTGGAAAAGGAGAAACAACCTGAAACAAGATATACACAAATGGAGAAAATTAAAAAGCCAGGGAATCAAATAAGTACAATAACCAAAAGGACAGTTTTCTGGAAACCAATTTACATACAAAAAGGCAACCAAATAAACAAACTTACAGCCACCACCACAGGTATAACGACGATTTTGTTTTTATCCTCAAACGGGACCAATTGAGCTGCAGGAACAGAAAAGTCAATAGAAAGCTAGCATCTACAAATATAATTTGCATGCTCAATTAAATTTTTTTAAGAATTGAATAAACAATACCACCGGACAAGGCCTAACCAGTCCAAGTCAGCTAGCCACTTACGCTCTGTACAACCGAAGAGATACACTTTCTTCCCATAAAGCTTCCCCCCTTCTTCAAATGCGTCCTGACCACACATTTAAAAGTTAATTTATCAAACAAAGAGAAAATACATAACTAGAAAAATTTGGAGGAAAGATGATTTAAAGTCTCACTTCTAGATTCGAGAAGTTCCACTTGAATTGGTAGACAGAGTCCAATTGATCCCACTGGAACATAAACATTAATAAACTGAAGCAACAGAGAACAAGTAAACAACATTCATAAGCAAACACATGAAAACCAAATTATCAAACAAACCTCCGTTCCTACAGGGAACACCTCCTTCCACAAATCTTCCTACAAAACATAAAACAAACAATTTCAGTCAGCAGAACAGAACATTGTCAAATCGCAATACAAACTTCATACAGCAACCTACACGCACAGGCACATGCACACAAACACACACTTCTCTTCATTGAATACACATTATATAAACAACACAACAGTCATACAATATAAGAAAACAAAACGCTGTTACATCATCTAATTTAACTTTCCTGGTCAAATTTATTCAAACTAAACTTAAAACAATAACATCCAATTCACACTTAAATAAAAACACAAGTTATATAATCCTATCTTCTGTTTCCGCAAACATAAAACACAAAGTTCAAAACTTTTAGCATCATTTTTTATCTCCTAAATTTTCTCAGCAACCAAACAAAAACCTACAAATTACTCAAAATGCACAAACTAAACAACATTTCTTCAACAGCGTGAACTCAACACAAACACCAAAACGCGAAGAAATAAATGCTAAACGCACAAAACCGAATCAAACAAATCAAGAAGCACGAAATTTACCATGTTCCGCTGATCTTCGATGTACTCCGGCTCCGTTTCGGGCTTAGAGGCCTTGACTCGCTTAGCTCGAGGAGCTTTGGTGGTTTTCTTCTGCTGCTTCTCGTTTTCGCTGTGATTTTCTTGCGAAGAAGAAGAAGCTTTCGCTGCCGCATCGTCTTTCTGGCTCGCCCTTCGCTTAGCTCCTTTCCTCATTGTAATGGTTTTTTCTGTGAAAGAAAATCTATGTAGAGAGAGATAGTAGGGTTCCTGGATATATAGGAATTTGAATTTTAGAGAGCGAGTGAAATTTTGCTGTTGTTTATATAGGTTTTATTTTTTTTCCTATTTAATTTTTTATTTTGGGCGTGAAATTCATGCGATCTCTCCTCTCCGTATAAAGGGAGGGAGAGAGAATAAGAGAGGTGTGAATTTTTTTTTTTTAATTTTTATTTTCTTAATTTTTAAAATGGATACAAATATTCAGATTCTGAGTCTCAACATTTTCGTAACTAAAAGTTTATTTATTTATTTATTAGAAATAAATAATATTTCTAATTTCTAATCAAAATAATTAAGACTGTTTTGGGTTCAAAATTAATTTATTGTGAAATAAAAGCATTAAATATTCCAAAAAGAAGAAGTTAATTTTATTAAAAATTTATGTTATTAAATATCATTTAACTCTATATTTAAATAACTGTAAAATCACTATAATCTCAAATAAAAATTAAATTATTTTACAATATTAAATTTAATCACTAA
>JAXCLQ010000014.1:3371953-3406263 GCA_035584115.1 Cedrela odorata
TTGGATTCTAATGAGATATCATTCTATAGAAATGGTGTTTCGCTTGGAGTAGCATTTTCTGGCATTCGCAAGATGGGTCCTGGATCTGGGTATTATCCTGCCATCTCTCTTTCCCAAGGTGAAAGGTGTGAGCTGAATTTTGGTGCTCGCCCCTTTAAATACCCAATCGACTGTTACCTTCCCCTTCAAGAACCTCCCCCTGTAAATACTTTTGCTACCCAGTTGCTACAGTACTTTTCAAGGCTGTTAAGAGTGGAGCTGGCTGAGCGCTCATTAGTTGAGAAATCCAGGAGACTGAAGAGGTTTGTTTCATTTGAAGAAATATTCTACCCTGTCTCTTATGGGATATGTGAGGAGTTCTTCTCTCTACTTGAAGCAGATACGAGGAATATAGAGTATGTTGTGTGGGGCATACTTTTGTCATTCTTGATGGAGGTGTTTGGACTGCAGGCGCCGCATGATTATTCCAGTCTGGACAGAGTTGTTGATGTCTTTTTACAATTTCAAGGATCACATTTGATGCTTGAGCATATCCTAAATGCACTTTCATGTGGTTGCAAAACAGCGTCATTGGTTCTAACAGAATGCCCATATTCAGGATCATATCCTTATCTTGCATTTGCATGTCACGTCTTAAGACGAGAAGAATTGATGGTCCTATGGCGGAAGTCATCAGATTTCGAATACATTTTCGAAGGCTTTCTGTCAAGGAAGAATCCAAACAGTCATGATCTTCAGTGCATCATGCCTTCTGTTTGGTGGCCTGGTTCATGTGAGGATGTGTCCTATGAAAGTAGCATGATGTTGACAACAACTGCTTTATCTGAAGCAGTCAGCAAGGTATACCCTTATTATGGAGAATCAACTTTTCTAATTAAGATGTTTCGTACTTGGTGATTAATATATGATAATACATTTCTGTTTTATGTATTTGAGTGTGCCTTTGCTACCGTAGATATAATAGTTTAAGATATAGCAATGGTGAATATGAACTTGATAACTACATTCAACTGCATAACATAACTTTTAACTTGGAATAGCGAAGTACGTAAATGTTAAGGTATTACAGTTGAGTGATACCTAAAAATACAAAATTATTCTTGTTATTTATTGTAAAGCTACTAATATTTCAAAATAAAGTTGAATTTTTTTTGTTACTAATTGATTGTTTCAACATATTCTTATGATTTGGTGACATATAGATTACCTCATGTTGATTTGGTTGTGGGAACATTCATGATTGTGGCCTAGGAGTAGATTGGTCGTATTTCTATGAAAATATGAAAATTCAGCTATTTGGGGTCTATAAAATTTTTTATTGCACAGTATATGAATTTCATATGACAAAATTAATCTTGGATATTAATGGTGAACCACCTCAGTTTGGTACATACTTCGAGAGTGAGGTGGGGGACACATTTTATGATGCAATTTCAGTCACATCATCCCAATTGTCAAATATCTTATGACTACGCTTAGAGCATGTAACAGTCTTTTTACCAAGCAATTTCTGATGTCAGTGTCCATTGAATGCTTTTTAGGATTTATATTTGATGCATGATGTGCAGTATTTAATCTAAAAGCTTGTTTGTTCTGGAGTTTACTTGAATGGCTCATGTGGGAGCTACATTAAGTGAATTATCTTTATAACAGGTAGCAGTTATTTTTATTTTTATTTCATCCATAGCTTAGAACTGTTCCCTTTTTAAAAAATTATTTATAATTTTGCAGATTGAGGAGAAGCAGAGGCAGCTATGTCTCTTAGTCATACAGTTCATACCACCTATTTCGCCTCCCCAGTTTCCAGGATCTGTGTTTAGGACATTTATACAGAACATTTTGCTGAAGAACAGAGGAGCAGATCGCAATTTGCCACCTCCTGGAGTTTCAAGCAACTCTGTTCTCGTCTCTTTATATACTGTTATACTCCATTTTTTGTCAGAAGGGTTTCCCATGGGTGATACATGTAGCTGGTTGAAGAGATCTGAAAATGATGGTCATGATGTTGGTTTTTTGCATAGAGGTGGTCAACAAAGCTTTCCCTTAGGGTTGTTTCTCAAGAATGATTCTCATCGAGCTGACATTTCCAGGCTTGGGGGATCATTTGGTCATCTATCTAAATCTCATCCTGTATATGATCAAGAAGCTGAAGTGATCCGGTGGGAGGAAGGCATTGTGGATGACGAAGGAACTCGAGTGACTCATTTAACTGAGCAGAAACCATGTTGTTGCTCTTGTTATGACACTGATTTCACAAGAAGCTTGAAGTATCCAGTTAGACACACAACTAAAGGTTCTCGAGGCCATTGCAGCTCAGTTCCTGAAAGGTCTGCTCATGTTGCTGCAGAGTGCAGCACAGGAAGTTTGAACGACGAGATTGCTGATAAACCTAGCACTAGTGATCAATCTGAATCTGATTTTGGTTATCATCCAGTACAGCATACAAGGACTGTACCCAGAGAGAGTGATATGTCTGCTGCTACACTTAGAGAGGAGGAGCTTCTGGATGCATTGCTGTTGTTGTATCATATAGGTCTTGCACCAAATTTTAAACAGGTGAGGTGATTGTGGCGCAAAAACTTTCTCTCAAGTTAATATTTCGGTATTCTGTGTTTTCAATTAAAATATTTGTCATCTTTGTTTCTGTTTTGATCTTACTGGTGATTCAACTTGGGTTTGATCTGAAATTCTTAAAAAACAAAAAAGAAAGCTTGGTGCAAAAGTAATTATGGTACAATAAGCTGGGAGAACAAAATTTATAGAACTCTCACCTTTTGCCTTTAATTCTAATGATTGTAATTATTGCAGACCTTATGCATTATCATCATCAATGCTAATTGTGAATTTGAACATCATATTTAACAAATTAAAGAAACTTAAAAATTGTATAGAACAACATTGACTGCATTAATTGACGTCACAAAATTACACTCTTCAATTGTTTGAAAAAGAAGAAGCAAAAATGCTTGCACCTGATATACAAGTGACTGAGCTTGTAATTATTGATATTGTACATGAGAAATGGTTAGGAAATGGCGGAATATCTTTTGCTTCATTTTGTTTTTTCTTTCTATAAAACTTTATTCTTTGTTCCATTAGGTCTAATATTTTTCTCCATATGAGTTTGAAAGGTAGGATGTTGAAATATACGTACAAACTCGTTAGGTAGTTCCTGTAATGCAATATGAACTTCAGGTTCCTCTAACTTCTCCTCATTCTGTGATGAGAATTTGTTGAAGTATGCAAGTGTTGATGGTTACACAGTTGGGTATACAGAATAACTATTCCCTTTTATGATAGGGTGAGATTTGCTGATACCTGAGTTAGTTGATCCAGTTAGTGAATTATCACTGTCATCTTTCCTGTAGCTGTTACATTATTACCGTTATATAATAAGAAAACAATCCAACTGAGGTGCCTGTCTTCTAAGTTTTGTAGGATTTGTCATGTTTGAATCATTGTACTGATTTCAGAGACTTGTGTAGATTTTGACCAGCTGGGGAAGTGTGTCTGCATTATTCTTTGATGCTGTCTAAGTTCTGAATTTCCTGAATTGAACATCTACTTTGAGCAATTTATTGTTATGTGCTGGTATTCTGCTTTTTGTTTTGGTTTGCATGCTTCACATCCACTCACATTTTTTATTCCTTATTGCATTGCTCCAAACGTGGTACATGCAAACTGTTTTTATAGTAGCTAATCTTTTATTCACACAGTCGTTTTTTTTTTCTCTTTGATATAATATCTGAATGAAATTCTTCCTTATTGTAGGCATCATATTACACATCTCATCAATCACAGACTATATCTCTCGTGGAAGAAACTGATAAACAAATAAGAGAACGAGCTTGCAGCGAGCAATTAAAGCAGTTGAAGGAGGCTCGTAATAAGTACCGAGAGGACATTGTTGATTGTGTCAGACATTGTACATGGTAAGGTGACCATGAGGAAGAGCTTGTTAAGTTACAGTTGACTGCTCTTATTTTTAAGTCTGTTGACATTTTAAATTTGTCTGTGTCCTTCACCCGCCCTCTCCACTTTTGGCTTAAGGTTGTAAGGAAGTAACTCTCATTTGCTTGTTAAACAATGGTTCCGTGCTAGCGATGCAATTTTTAAATTTACTGACCTGCATCTTATGCATCCTGAGTTATGGGTGTCTCTTCTTCCTGCCATTGCATTTATCTGCAAGGTGGATGCTTTCCTGAATTTATGCTAGGATTTTCAAACTTCAACATTGACCTTTCTTTTTAATATTTTTATCTTCCATGCGTTCTGAAATTATATGTTGATGAGAGTTGCAATCTATTTCATCCTCTTTGTTCTGTGACAATGTACTTCTCTGATATTTGGACTATAGGGGTAACTATTTTGATATAAGTTCTCTGGTGAACCAAACCACTAAATCTTCTGTAGGAACGTTTTAAGATCTAAATTTTTTTCTCATCTTTAAGAAAAAATTTCCATTATGGTTTGTATTGTAGTTTTGGCTGGTTTTTCTCATATTCATATTCCACCATTAAGATCTATTGAAGTTTTATTTGACTTAAGAAGTTCTATGGTATTGTCTGCATGTTGCATGTATAGGACCTATCATTGCTCTTTGATAAAACTTTGATTGTGCTTCTAGGAGACGACGTGCTTCTTTAACGCATTCTGTATTCACTGTTATGTTATGGTATCAATTTGATGTTTGTGGAGAGGATTTGATTTTGTTCTATATATATTTGTTTGGTTTTTATATGATGCTGTATTTGTTCAGTTTTTATAAGCAACCCTAAATATTCGTGGTTATTGGAGAAATTCTGTTGAAAATGGCAATTTCCTGTGCAACTGGAAATCTTTGTTTAGTTTATTGCTTTTCTTCATTCTTGTTCTCAGTTTCTATTTATTGTACTGTACAGGTATCGCATTTCTCTATTTTCTCGGTGGAAGCAAAGAGGAATGTATGCAACATGCATGTGGGTTGTGCGACTACTTCTGGTTCTTAGTAAAATGGATTCGGTGTTCATTTATATCCCTGAATTTTACCTTGAAGCCCTGGTAAACTTGCCTTCTTGTATACAGTGTATTAATTAACTAGCATCTATACAGAAATCATATTGTAGGAAGTATATGGTAGGTACGCTATGTTTTGACCTGTTCACGCTGCATGTATTAAATATGTAGTAATGTCTGCTCATCATGAGAAACTCATTGCATCTTGTCTTGGACTCTTTCCACTATGAGCAGTGAAATTAGATCAAACTGATTTAAGTCTACAGTGCATTTTGACTGAAATGTTTGCAATTTCTTCAGGGCATTATGGAATTAGTTGATGCAACTACAGAGTGAGATTTTAAGTTATGGATAAATTTGTTTCTCTCTCTCTTGGGTGTCAGCATTAGATCCTAATAATATAGGCTGTCAATATATGATTCTGGCTGAATATTTTACTCGTGTCACTTTTCTGCTAGAAAGAAATTACTTTTGTATGAGTGCAGGTAATGTGTGAATACAAAGCTCACGTGCAGGTTCTGTTTTGAATTATGTATTCATATTGTTCTCTAGCCAACAATTTATATACGTGCATTTTTGAACCATGTATTTTTCTAGAAATAGAAAAAGAGGGTTCTTTCTCTTGGAAGGGTTTTGTCTTCTGAGTCAAGAGTTTCTAGATGTGCTTCATATAACCATAAAAAATGAAGTTTCATCAAAGTAAAATTCACTGAAGCATTTTATATTTTTGGCTTGAATGTATGCTATACTTTGTATGTGCTATGTTTTTCTGGCAGTTCGCTTCTATTATATGTTACCTTTTTTGCTAAGAGCTTCTATTATATGTTACCTGAGTTATTATTAACTGCTAACTTGATGACACTTTCAGGTTGATTGCTTTCATGTCTTACGTAAAAGCGACCCACCATTTGTTCCTTCTGCTATATTTATCAAGCAAGGACTTGCCTCATTTGTATGTTTTATCTGTTAATCTTCATGTTTTGTTGTTCCTTTTTTATTCCTTTATATGCTGTATGCTCTATTTAAGAGTGTATTTTCCAAGACATGGACGGTATGAAAAATATGAACATGTAGGTTGATAGGAGTTTTCCATAATCTGTTGCTGGGTAGTGGGGTAATGGGAAATAAATGTTCACAAAGTCAGTTCCCAAATATATGCTGTTTGCTCTATTTAAGAGTGTATTTTCCAAGAAAACGGATGGTATGAAAAATATGAACATGTAGGTTGATAGGAGTTTTCCATAATCTGTTGCTGGGTAGTGGGGCAATGGGAAATAAATGTTCACAAAGTCTGTTCCCAAATAAGGGTGCTTGTTTTTATGAAATTTGGAGTTTTTATTGGTGATCAGAAATTGTTGTGGAATTTGACATTAGCAATTTTTCTCACTTTTAGGTGATAAAGTGTTTCTTTTATTTATTTATTTTTGTGGTGGTGGTTTTGGGGGATTTTTTTTTTCTTTTGAGGAACTCCTGATGGAAAAAAGAGAGAGATTTGTGATTTTACTTAGTTTTCTACCATCATTATAATTCTTCAACAAGATAGGATATCCGAATCTTGGTGAGCCTGTCATCAGCTGGGACGGTTATCTCAAAAAGACTTGATTTGTGCCATCATGAGTTTCATTACTACAAATTTAAACTGATTCTGTTATGTCAAGGCTTCCTCATTAAGCACAAATGGATTATTTTCTCTGTTTTCAATGGCCTGTTACCCCACCTACTTTATGACTACCAAATTAGCGTAAAAGATGCTGAATGAAGGAAAGACTAGTAATTTTAATTCTCTAGCAACAAGAAAATTCGTTATATTTCAGATAAGCTGATAAACTGTGCATCATTCTAATTCTACACTTTCAATTTTTCTGACTCATTGTTGTTCTCCTAGCAAATTACAATTTACAACCACCCATGACCTCATGAAAATACTGCAAATACAATTGAGAGGTTGAAATGTTCCCTGTTCCTCGTAGATACTTGAGATATCTGTAACAGTTTGGTCCTAAAATGATTGTAGAGATTGGTGGATTCTTAGGAACCTCTTGTTTACATTTGCAGTTAAGAAGTCAAAAAGTATGCGATCAACCAACTATTCTCATCTGCTGCATGGAATTGGAAGAATAGGGTTGCCTAATATTGTAATTTAATCTGCTTGCTTATTAAATTCTCTGTGTCTAAGATAAAGGCAACCAAATTGCAGAATGCTTCATTAATTCCTTGAAAAAGGATGTGGTTTCCTTCAAATCTAGCATTTGCTTTATTGAAATATTTTAGTTCCGAGTATTCTCTGCGCTGGGGTTCTGAGTTTGGACTTTTTGTTGATTAGGTTACTTTTGTAGTAACCCACTTCAATGATCCGAGGATATCAAGTGCAGATCTGAGGGATCTTCTTCTGCAATCTATATCGGTCCTGGTTCAGTATAAAGAATATTTGGCTGCTTTTGAGAGCAATGAGGCGGCCATTCTTAGATTGCCAAAAGCGTTACTTTCAGCATTTGATAACCGATCCTGGATCCCAGTAACTAATATTCTTTTGCGGTTATGCAAGGGTCATGGCTTTTGTTCATCAAAGCATGGTGAATCATCATCATCATCAGTTATTTTCCAGGTTAATATGGACCGTTTTTATTGCTTGTTTTCATTTTTTCATGTTCATTCTTACTTCTAAACATCGATTTGTTCTGTCCTCTCTTACATACAGAGAGTGCTTCGTGAAGCTTGTGTTGATGATGAGGGGCTATTCTCTGCTTTTCTCAATCGGTTATTTAACACTCTCAGCTGGACAATGACTGAATTCTCAATTTCCATCCGTGACATGCAAGAAAAATACCAGGTATGTATAGTCTCTACTGTAAGAGAATAAATTGTAGAGCAATCAATTTGCTTAAATATTATGTTACAGAATAGTGAAAAGTTCTAGTTTTGGGTTTTTCTGCAAATCACCCAGTCTTTCCCTTTTCTGTTAACTGTTATCAAACATTCTATTGCAGGTTTCCGATTTTCAGCAAAGGAAATGCTCTGTCATCTTTGATCTCTCGTGCAATCTTGCTAGGGTTTTGGAGTTCTGTACCCATGAGATGCCTCAAGCATTCCTATCAGGATCTGATACAAACCTCCGAAGGCTAACTGAGATGATTGTTTTTATTCTAAACCATGTAACTTCAGCGGCTGATGCTGAGTTTTTCGACTTGTAAGTTTTATTGATGGTGAATTACTCTTTATTTTTTTTAATCTCCCAATTGAATTTTATGGTTCTTGTTAAAATTACTGTCCATGTACGGTGCAATAAGGGTGATGATATTTGGCTCAATTGTCAATTGAGAAGCTGCTGCTAGCGAATTTATCATGGCTGGCTGATTATTTTCATAAATTTTGTCTTCCCCAATATGTGCTTGATTTGTTGATGGTTTATTAATTTTTATTGGCTTCACTAATTTTCTAACCAATAGATCTGGTGTATCCATTTCTTATTTTATGCCTTATGGTGGGTGGTTTTGTAGGTCACTAAGACGACATGGCCCATCTTTAGAGAAAGTAAACCGAGGCATGATATTAGCTCCTCTTGTTGGGATCATCTTGAATTTGTTGGATGCTAGTGCAGATTCAGAATGTAGAGGGCTGAATGATGTTGTTGGTGTGTTTTCAAGCATGGACTGCTCCGATACTATTCATTGTGGATTCCAACACTTGCTAGAATATAACTGGGTTAGTATTTGTATGCGTTAATCACTTTCTTTCTGAGAATGTCTCTGCGTTGTGCATGAATTTCATGGATGTGCATTAATGTGCCTGAGTGCCTGTTTAGTATAGTTTCTCTACTGACCAAGAGAGCTTTTTAAATGTCAAAAGCTCTCCAATTTTTTATTTTTGTCATTTAATTCTAACTGTAGAAGAGCTTATGGGGGATTAAAGAAGCTATTGTTGGGTGTATTTCAAATTATTAGAATTCAAATCTTTCTAGATTTCACCATTTTTGCTTTTACCATAATTTTACCAGGCCGGATCCTTCCGAGGAGATGCTTATCTTGCTAAACTTGGACGGTTAGAAGGCTTCTTAAGCCTAGTTCTTTGCCGGATTGAGACACAGGAAATTGAGAGGACAAGATTTGGAGGAGAAACAGACGTTGATGATGGCATGTGCTGCATCTGTTACACAAGCAAAGCAGATGCACAGTTCGTTCCATGTTCCCACACGTCTTGTCATGGCTGCATAAGCCGGCATCTTCTAAATTGTGTGAGATGTTTCTTCTGCAACGCCACCGTCTTGGAAGTCGTAAAGATTAGCGAGAAAACAGCTTAAACTACGTTCCCATTTCATCCTTGGTTCCCGACAATACCCCACTGTCCTGGATTCAGCAAGCTGGTTGGCAGCTGGTGAATGGTTGCAGTTTAAGCTCAAACTCTTATGTTCGAGAAGTGACACGGTCAAGGAAAAAAGTAGTTAATGATAAAATATAATTGAAATTCTGCAATTAGAATTTGTATGATTATATAGATCTGTGTATATCTTTGTCTTGCAAGGTTTATTTTAACAGCAAAGGGGCCGGGAAAATTGTAAGCGGGGTTGAAGATTTAAGAATTTTTGTAGGGGAAGTTGAGGGCGTTATTCTGTAAATATGAGATGTTAATGGCAAAGGAAAATATCTTTTTCATATTCTCTGTTGAGCTGTAAGTATGATTTTATCTTTCCAGGAATTTAACCATTATTGGAATATCTTTTCAAAATAATAATAAAAATTAACCTAGTTGGTTATGTTATAAGAGGGATATTATATTAAAGAATTTTATTTACTATATATATATATATATTTTGTTATAATTTTTAAGTGCATGAATTGAAAATGTTATATAAATTACCAAATATAGGATGAAAAATTAGAAGAATTGAAATTAATATGTAATTATGTATTAATTGAAAAATTATCTCTAATATTAATTAAATTTGATAAATATTTATAAAAAATTAACAATTAAATATATAAATAATTTTAATTTATTATTTATTTAATATTAATTAATACCTACAAATTCTTTTAGGCACTACTAATTACTTCATCCAACATTTTCCAACTTCAATTCAGAAAAGTTAAAAATCCCAAAACTCTTGTATCAGGCCCAAAAGCCATACTAAGGAAACAACAACTGTCCAATTTGGTCGAAATCTTAGACCGCGAAATGTGAAGCGTAAAAAACGACACATCACCCGTTATCGTTGGATATCACTGACTCCCTCTCTGGTGACGAGGAAAAAATGCTCGGTGCAGCGAAGTTGCAAGTATCGAACCCCGCAATCAATCCCAATTACAGAGAGTTCGGCTTCCCCGGACGCCGTCACTGCTCGTTTCTCCGTCCGCCGTACGATTTAAGTCTCCCGCTTCGATTTCGACGGTCAGTACCGCCATCTGTGCAATCAGAGTATGCGTCGTCATCGGAGCCGTCGGTTACGTCTCATTACACGTCTTCCGTCGGATCACCCTCCTCCTTTTCTCTCCAGCTTTCGAACTGGAATTTCACTCACCGCCACATCCTCATGCTCAATGTCATTGCTTGCGCGGTGATTAATGATTCTCTTTCTCTTTTCAATTATCTCTAATTTTGCCTCGAAATGGAAATCGAAATGCGTTCCGTAGATTTATCGTGAAACAGCTTGATTTTTGTTCGTATTCTTTGCAAGCTTAGATATTTTTATTATCTCGCTAATGAACCACTTCATTATGTTGTTCGAAGAAAATTATTTTTGCTAACATATCGTGTTGATCGATTCATGATTCTTTCCAGGCAGCAGTTTCAGCAACTTGGCTTTTTTTCTCTGTAATACCAACTCTTCTGGTTTGTAATTTTCGATATTTTGAAAGCAAGATTAATATTTTTTGCAATTTTGATTTGACTAATTTATTTAGTTCTTTATTTTCTAATCTAGGCTTTCAAAAGAGCGGCAGAGTCACTAGAGAAGTTAATGGATGTCACAAGGGAAGAGCTTCCTGAGACGATGGCTGCTGTTCGGTTATCAGGCATGGAGATCAGTGACTTAACAATGGAGCTTAGTGATTTGGGGTTAGAATCGTAAACTTATATACTTGTACGTAAATCATTTCTAGCCCAACTTGTAGATTGAATCAGACTCGTTATGTTTTTTTTTCGTGCAGTCAGGAGATAACCCAAGGTGTTAGGAGCTCTACTAAAGCAGTTCACTTAGCTGAGGAGAGATTGCGCCGGTTAACTAACATGACTCCACCAGGTTCATAGCATTTGCAATTAAAATACTTTGCTGTGAGTTTTGAGATGGATTGTGAATGATGAATTTTACTCTATCTTTACTTGATTAGCTTCGGTGCAGGCGGTAGCCAGCCAGAAAACTGATGCAGGAGGACCTGTGGTGGCTAGAAATGCACGAAGCATGAGGGAAGGAATTGTGAAGGGTCGTGCAATCTTGCAAATGTTTTTCACCCTCACTCGATTTTCAAGGAAGGCGCTTAACTACTTTGCTAATCGTGTTAAGAAGTAGATTTGTACATATTAGCATTATGGTGAGAAATATCAAACTTTTCTTTTGTAGAGATGTCTTATCTTTTCTTCTTTCCTGGTTCAGTCAGGATATTTGTGGGATTTTTATGGTTTGGTTGCTAGACTACGAGATGCCAGGGATCTACTACATCGTGGTGACGGGATGAGTTCTCTGCTTTGGTCATTTTTTGTTGTTTGTAGTTAATATGCTGTCGTTGTCCGGGCATGGAATCAGAAATTCGCATTAGGCCAAATATGGTTATTTCTATTTTTACTCAACTAGCATATTCAGTTTGAGAAATCTCTTAATTCTTTGA
The DNA here is from genome assembly GCA_035584115.1 of Cedrela odorata. Lineage (NCBI taxonomy): Eukaryota > Viridiplantae > Streptophyta > Magnoliopsida > Sapindales > Meliaceae > Cedrela > Cedrela odorata. The sequence continues at coordinate 3,383,767 of JAXCLQ010000014.1, forward strand.
TTGGACTTCTTGAAGTTTTGGAAAGTTAAATTTCGGAATATGATGAGATTTTTTGCTGTATTTTTAGTGATTTTGTTTATCTTGCAGCCGTCTCTTATGAGAATTTGGATTTAGAAGGAAATAGTTAGGTTTATAAGTAGACGCATTTATTAAGTATCTCTAACTTATGCAATGGTTAATGGAAAAAATAATTAGAAACTGTAAATTTGGAACCTTAAAAAGAATGCTAATGTTGAACTTTTTTTTTTTTCTTTTTATCTGTGTTCTTTCTTCTCTCATTTTTGAGTAATGCTTATGTGAATTTATTCTCATACTAAGTGATTTTGTTACCATCAATGGACGCGAGGAATGGTAGATATTATTGTTATCATATCATGTAGAGAAGGAAGGCTATTATTGAAAACAAAGTAGGAGTCATGAGAAAAATGTTGTGGGAGAAATTGGTGGTGTAGATGAGTATGAAGATCTGTAATGATAAGTGATTTGTGCAACGGGTATCGGCAATGAAGATAAGACGGTGCATTAGCAGATAAAACATAGATTCACAGGTTCCTGTCGTGTGAAGCAAGGAAGCTGCCATATGTATTTAGTTATGGATCAGGTAGTAACGTTATCGGACAAAGCTATTAGTTATAGCTTTTTCAATGATAACCAAGATTGTAGAAGTGACATTTGAAGATTTCCTAGGACAAAACATATTCTTTTGTCCGAGAGTGCCTTATGATGGTGAGTTTGATTTAAATATTTTACCTGCTGGTGTTCAAGATAGATTAGTTAACTGTTACCTTCAGATTTCTGTGTTCCAATAAAAGAGGAAATACTAAGAAATTACTGAGTACCAACTTTTTGCTCAAGAAGATTGGAAAAAATGAAATTGCACATTGCAACTTCGGATATTTTTGATGGTGTTCAGAGATGAGAGCATTTAGGCTTCTTAGCTGTGTATATGTGGCTAGTTAGGTTTGCTTCAAGGAATTATGATTCAAAGCTTAGAGTATGTTTTAGTATTGAGGTGCTGTGAGACGTCTAGTGTAAGTGAGAGAATAAGTGGTAAAGATTAACTCCTTTACTTTTGAAATTAAGTCAGAGCACAACTGCTGTAAACATAATCTAAAATTAAGGCTAGTTTGAGATTGTTGTAATTGTATTTTTTAAGTGCTTTAAAAGTTAAAAATGTTTGGTAAACACTTATTATTATTATTATTTTTGTTTATAATTACTATTTATCGTTACTTGTATACTTATATCTTAATCAATTAGTAATTTTATTTTACAAATTTACAACAGAACACTACTAAATAAAACCTTTTCAGTATCAAGTAAAGATTACTGAGAGCAACCATATGGACGTTACTGCCTCATGACATTAATTATATATGTACGTTCCATTGTATGAAATTGGGCTTTCAGTAAATGAATAGCAGCAAAGCAATGTCTGCTCTGTTGACAGACAAGTTTATTGAATGCGGTAAAGACTTTTATGTAAGGAAGAAATATTCTTGCATATAAAAAAGGACGAGCAACTACGTAAAAACCAAGTATATCACCACAATAACTTCTCTCACAATAAGAAGGAAATTTTTTTCAAAATAACCATATTTTGTACCTTATTCATATACATGACCACCTTTAATTTAATTTTAATCTATTTCATCATTTTTGGACAAATTTACCTTCACTTAATCACTTTTTTTTTTTAAAATTCAACAAACACTCAAAATTCACATGCTTGCGTTATTTTACGAGTTTCATTTTTACTCGCAATTGAACTCAAATTCGAGCACACAATGTGAATAGAATTCTAAGTCTCATATGTTAATTGAACACATTTTCTTTAATCTCCATTATTTTCATTAATTAAACAAATTTTCTTTAATTATATCAACATTAACTAATATATTATTATTATTATTATCCATTAAAGAAAGCCATGCATGGCTATTCCTTATAAGAAGAACCATGCATGGCTTTCTTTTTAAGAAGCCATGGGTGAGCCACGAGTGAACAAGAAGAAGAAACAATTTTGCACTCAAAATCGAGGACGTTTTGATAAAATTGAAATAAAATAGGTCGTGTATGTAAATGGAGTACAAAATAAGGTTATTTTAAATTTTTTTTTTAATAACAATAAATATTTTTATAGAATAATTTAGTTGATAAATGAATTAATATAAGAGAGAGTCGAATTAGCATTGATGATAGTTAATAAGAAAAATAAATAGAAGAGAGTGAAATAAATACCGCGAAAGAATTTTTTTTATTATTTTATTTGCCATCCGTCTATATATATATATATATATATATATATTCGTTTTAATGGGATAATCTCATCGTTTTAATTGAATAACCCCCTCGTGTCATTAATGCTAACGTGATGGTACTACCCCAATTCTTAATATAGAGCATGGGTGTGTGAAAGAATTAACGAGGCTAATACAAAGGTTGGTGGATGGCATTTCAATGAAAGTTTAGGGACAACTGACTCATTTATTATTCACCTTAAATTCCAAAACACCATAATGTCTCCATTGATTAATTTAATTATATGAAAAAATATATATATATATATATGAATAGTTCAATGTTAAATATTATAAATATAATATTAAAGATACTCTAATTTAATATATGTATTGGTATATGAAAAATTGTACAATTGTAATTATTTATAATTATGCATATTTGTGGTCATAAGTAAAAATAAAATAAAAATCTATCGTCTTTTTTAATACGAATAAAATTTAAAATTTAAATCTCCTTTATTAATTGATACAAATGACTTGTACTCAAAGATAATTTGTAATATTGAATAATTTATATTAAACAAATAAATAGAAAAAGAAAAGAGTTAAATGTAAGATATTGTTTGAAATTCAAATCCAGTTCTACGAAACTCTTTAAGAAGAGGTTAGATATATTTATTTGTAATATTAAAAAAAATAAAAATAAATATATCCAAGGAAATAATTCTGCAGAATTTAGCTTGACATGTTATCAATCAAGCTTTCACAGCTTCTCCTTTCAGCCACATTACAGTGATGCATGAAATATGATCTGATGGTGATCATCATATTTAATGAATGGTTCAGATCCATCCATAAATTTTCATCATAAATTAATATAAACCATAAAAATTTAACACTTTTTTTATAATAAAAGTAAAATACATGTACACAAAATTACATATAATTAATAAACCATACCCAGATAAAAGTTCAGTCCACATATTACAAATATAAATGAAAATTATTACAGTCTCAGTTAATACGGCCACCACTTCCAGAGCTTGGTGGTGGCCTTGGTGGTGGCCTTCTTGTAATTTTTATTGCTCTTGATGTTGTTGTTGCTGATTCCATGGCAATTTCTTCTTCCTGCATGAATTAAACCAAAAACAAAATGTTTAAAAAGTGTGTGTTTGGTATGAGAGAAAAGGAGAAGGAAAAGGGAGAGAAAATAACATTTACAGCTGTTCTCATTTCTGTTTCTGTACCAGAAGCAGAAATATTTGTTTCAGCTTCCGCTTTTTGTTGTTGTTGTTGTTGATGATGATGATCTTCTTCTTTTCCCAAGCACTTGTAGAAAGCTTTGATAAGTTGTCCAAAGAAATAACATGGACTGTAGTACAAATAGCCATATGTTCCTCCTCCTCTTTTTTCTTCTTCTGCAGCTGAGCTTTCCATTTTCCCTTCTTTCTTCTTCTGCTATCTGCTTCTGCTTTCTTGTGTTTGGTGGCGGTATTATCTCACTTTGTAACTCACCTGTCACGTTGTATTTCGAGTGGTTTGTATTTAATGACTTTGTATTTATTACTCTCAACTTTTCATTTTTCTTTTAGGGTTTGTATATTATATATTTGAAGCTATATTTAATGTGGATTTTAAACTTTCTCAGAGGAGCATACTGTGTTTCTTCATTGATGATCTCATATCTTTGCCAACATTTAATCATTCATTTATATTCCATCTCTTAGTATTACAAAATCAAAGCCAATTCTTCTAATATTTAAAATGTAAAAATTATTTATTTATCTCTCATTTTCTTAATTAAATTTTTTATTTTATAATCTTGTGAATACCTTATAATGTAAATTCATTATAATTCTTATTAGCTATAAAATACACATACAAATAAATAAGTTAAGATATAAATGCATGCAATACAAGTATGAGACCGTATTAGTCAAATATTGAATTCTATTCGTATATTTATGCGAGCAAAATTTTAGAACGAATTTCAATTGAAGTTAATGACAAACGATCTGATAGACCCTTAATTACATTATAATATTAGATATTTAAAAAAATATATTTATTTATAATTCTTATTAGCCATAAAATATATATACAAATAAAAAGTTAAGATATAAATACATGCAATACAATACAAGTATGCAACTATATTGGTTAAAGGTTGAATTTTATTCGTATATTTGTGGGAGTAATTTATATATATATATATATATATTAGAGTTGATTTTTCTTTAATATAGAGAAAATTTTTAGAATAATTTGATCACGAACTATTTGATAAACCCTTAATTATATTATAATATTAAATAATTTTTTTTAAAATTATGTAATAATATTTTTTATCCTAGACATCCATTGACTTGGTAAAACATATATATATATATTCTTTCATAATTGAATTTTAATTTCTTCATCTATTTTTTGTTAGCATTTTAAAGACTTAGAATATTCATAAGGTTATTTGAAAAACTTTAGTAAGCAAACTACTAGTCTACAATAATAAGCTTGAGCTGTGTGCTTGACTGACTGATAAAATTGAACAATTTGTATTTGGACTTTTCCTCTTTGTCTTTAGTTATTAGACACACCTAATCTAATCTCATAATAAAATTTCAAAATTAGATTCTTTTTGTATTATATGCCAAACACTTATATTTTATTTTATGGACACTACAATTGTTCATGTCATCGCATCCATAAACATTACATTATTTATACGTTCATAAGATTAAATTTTATTATCTTTATATTGTAATTAACATAAATAACATAAAATTTTAAAAATATAATATAATTTTATTGAATAATTGTATATGATATTCATCTTATTCAAAAAAAATTTATTGCCATGATATGATCAAAATTTGATAAAAATTTTGAGTTTGACTCCTTAAAAATAATTCATGCAAATGAGCTTATATAACCACACATATAAGAGAGGAAACTCATATATGGGTTTGAAGGGACTTAAGGACAGCAGTCACAAGATTTATTAAGCTTGTCATGTAGGCTGATTATAAGACTTAAGGCCAAACGTTTTAAAGAAGCGTTATATCAACAAGTTTGTGAAATAGCAAACACGTGGGGGTCCAGCATAAGTCCAAATCAGTCTCAAGGGAACTTAATCACTATAATTAAGGCTTTAGAAGAAGTTTCATTTTCTGAATCAAAATTTTAATTTAATAGTTTCATTTTATGAGCCAAATTTATAATTTAGTAATTTCATTTTATGAATCAAATTTCTGATTTAATTATTTTTCTTTTCTAATTCAAAAGGGGAATACCACATGTCAAAGTAGTATTGACTCTCTATAGTTTAGGTTAAATTTTGAAATTCTATATAAATAAACAAATATTATACGTTTTTATTAGTCAATAATAATATTAGATAGCTATTTTGTATTTTTCTTTTATTATTGAAATAATTCTTGAACTTATCAAATTTATTCTTGTGGCTTTCAAAACAACTAGACTTATCACCTAGATTTTTGAACTGTTCTTGAGATTCTTGGTGTAATGTCTTTAACTATCGTAATTCTTGGTTCTTATCTAATTAGGTAGCGGGTTAAGACTCAACAAACTTGAGTCTTGAAGATCTTGAGGTTTAATACTACGTTTGGTATTAGGCTTTGTTACGTTGTTGGTGAGGTTCATATCAGTTAGTATCAGAACTTTGGTTTTAAGGTAAGTTTGGATTATCCTTTAATTGTTTCATTGATCTTTGTTCTCTGAATTAGAATTCTGAAAATATATATATGTAAAAATTATTAGCTAGACGAATTTTGAATTATGGTTTCTTTTGTTCATAATCTAATCCAATTCAAGTTTCTTTGTTTTGGTTTGGGGTTGAATTTCTTTTGGTGCTATGTTGACCGAATTCTCCCTTGACTAGTCTGATTTAAATTTTTGTATTTTTTTTCTTACTTTAGTTTATCTTAATTTATACTCCTTATTTCTGTTCCATTAAAAAAATTGTGAAAAGAATAGAAAAAAAAAGGAAAGAAGAAAATGATGATATTATGTTAGTAATTGTTAAATATAAAATTGATGATATCATAATTTGTAATTATTTGTTTTCAATGATGACTAAGTTTATCGTAATATCAAAATAATTTGTGATAATAAAATGAACTTAGACGTGTTAATGATTAAGTAAATTTTATGTGAATGCGCTTGTGAATTAACTTTAACAAATCTCTATGAAAAATGTCTTTAAAGTTAATAGGATTGATATTTTTAGCAAACGGATCGATACTTTTGGGAAACAGATCGATATAAGGGAGTGAAGAGATTGATATATGCAAAGACAGAAGCTTCAGATGAAATCACGAAGTTAAACGGATCGATATCCAATCAAAGTAGATCGATACATTCATAAAAGATTGATACTCAGAGTTCGGGAGATCGATACATGAGAATTCCAGATAGTTGCAAAATAATTACGAAGCAGACTAGATCGACACATGAGTTTAAGGAGATCGATATGTGAGAATTCTAAAGAGTTGCAAAATAATTACGAAACATATCAGATCAATACTTGAGTTCAAGGAGATCGATACACGGGAATTCTAAAGAATTGCAAAATAATTACGAAGTAGACCAGATCGATACTTGAGTTCAAGAAGATTAATACATGAGAATACCAAAGAGTAGCAAAATAATTATGAAGCAGAACAGATCAATACTTGAGTTCAAGGAGATCGATACATGAGAATTCCAGAGAATTGCAAAATAATTACGGAGCAGACCAGATCGATAACAAGATAGAAGAGACTGGTACGTTTTAATTCTAGAGAGTTGAAAATTATTTATGAAGTAAACCAGATCAATACGTTAAGAAGAAAGTATTGATATTTAGGATTGAAGACTAACTCAGATTCAATTTTTGCACAAATAGATCGATACATTGCAAATGAGATCGATACTTCTTGACGATTTAAAACTCAACGATAACTTCTTCAGCATTTATGGTAGACATTAAATGCACCTAATCAAGCCATTGGATATCAGAGTTTTCACAAAGAGAATGCGTATAAATAGAAGAAAAGAAGACAAAGAGAATAAACATAGCTCATTGTGATTATTGTTGAAAAATTCTTCAAACATTCTTAACGTGAATAATATTTCTCTCTCTTCTGCAACTAATTTTTATTTATTTCTGTGAGAGAAAATTTGTACGAGGTTATTGATACATTTGCTCTATTGAAAGAGTTGTGTAATCATAATTAATATTCTAAATTGTATTGAGTTCATCTTTATCCGAATCAAATAAAGATAAAAGTGAGTTTCTCTTTACTTGGGAAAAAGGAAGTGTAAGATTGTCCTTCACTTTAGAAGGAATTGTATTGAGTTTCATTTGACCTATATAAATAATGAAAGAGTGGACGTAGGCGGACATTGCCGAACCATTATAAATCCAGTGTTTGTTTTTTCTCTATACTGTTTTAGTCAATTCATTGCATTACATATGTTTAATCTTTAAATTTTTAAATAACCCAATTCACTCCCTTCTTAGGTATTTCTAACTGGGTTAACAGAAAAGAAATTAAATTAACTGATTATGCTATTGTTTAGTAGGATCAATTGTTAAAGGATAAGAGGAGAAATCAAGAATGTACTATTGAGACATAAGACGAGATGAAGACAATCATGAGAAGATGTTTCATCTCAAGCTACTATCGTCGAGAGTTGTTTAACAAATTGCAACGTTTAACTCAAGGATCTAAGAGCTCAAATGAATACTACAAGAGATAAAAATTGCTATGATTCGAGCAAATGTAGAGGAGATCAGGGAATCCACCATGGTTAAGTTCTTGAACGGTTTAAACCGTGAGATAGCAGATGTGGTGGAGATGCAACATTATGTGGAGTTGATGAATATGGTGCACCAATTCATTAAAGTTGAGCAACAATTGAAGCGGAGGAATATGGCTAGGAGGGGAACAAGTACGACTGCTACAAACTCTTTGAGATTAACCCTTAAACGAGATGAGTTTCCATCAACTAGGCTAAAGTTTAAGCCCTCTAAGTATGCCAAACAAGTTGTGACACCAAAACAAGGTTATATTGAATCCACTACTTCTAGAAATCATAACATTAAGTATTTCAAATGTCAAGGCAGGGTTATATAGCTAGCCAATGCCTGAATAAAAGAGTGATGGTGATCAATGATCAAGGATAAGTTGAGTCAAAAGATGAACAAGAAGACAAAGTAGATGATATGCCACCTCTTAAAGACATCTATGAAGGGCAATGTACTGTGGAAGACAAATCATTGGTAGCAAGACGAACTTTTAGCACGCAGTTTAATGAAGAAGAAAATAATTAGTGGAAAAACTTGTTTCACACTCAGTGTTTCGTGAGTAACAAAGTTTGCAGCGTTATAATTAATGGTAAAAGTTGCACCAATGTGACCAACACCGAATTAGTGAAGAAATTGATGTTACCTACCATAAAGTATCCACGACCACACCGCCTTCAATGGCTAAATAATTGCGGAGAAGTTAAGGTAACAAAACAGGTGTTGGTGACATTTTCTATTGGCAAGTATAAGGGTGAGGTGCTTTGCAATGTGGTACCTATGCATGCATGTCACATATTTTTGGGAAGATCGTTGCAGTACGATCGGTGAGTTACATATGACAGTTTTACCAATAGGTACTCTTTTATCATTAAAAAGCAACCTATATCACTTGTACCTGACTCCAAAACAATTCTTGAAAACTAACTAAAGATAGCAAAAGGGAGTGAAAAGAGAAAAAAAAAAAAAAAGAGAGAGAAGCCAATGCTAAGAGAAAAGAAAAAGAGAGGAAGGAAAAAGAAAGTTGTGGCCTTGGTAAGTGCAGGAGAGGAAAAATAAAATTTTTTTGCAAAAAAAGAGAGATCAATAGAGCAACCTCTTATAATACCCATGTACAAGAAGATCTTTTTGTGTACTAACGACCTTGCTGGATCTTTGCCTAGCAGCGTTATTTCTCTTTTGCAGGAATTCAAGAATGTTATTCCGAACGAGGTGCCCCGTGGCTTACCTCTAATTCGAGGAATTGAACATCAAATTGATTTCGTTCCCAGTGCAGCAATTCCAAACCAACCAGCCTATAGAAGTAATGCTGAGGAGATGAAGGAACTTCAAAGATAAGTCAATGAGCTGACGAAGAAATGTCAGGTTAAAGAGAGCATGAGTCCTTGTACGATTTCGGTGCTACTAGTGCCTAAGAAGAATGGGACATGAATGATGTGTGTTGAGCTATCAACAACATTATGATTCATGAGAAAGCGAAGCAGAACATAGATCGGCAAATGGAGCAATATGCTAAGCAAGCCAATAATGGACGCAAAAAAAATTATTTTTGAACCAAGAGATTGGGTTTGGCTACATATGTGGAGGGATCGTTTTCCCAAACAAAGACGTTTTAAACTCCTTCTAAGAGATGATAGGCCGTTTCGAGTGGTGGTACGCGTAAATGACAATGCCTACAAGCTTGAATTACCATGTGAGTATGATGTTAGTGCAAGCTTTAATATTTCTGACTTATCTTCTTTTGATGTAGGTAACAATTTGCGGACAAATCTTCTTAAAGAAGAGGAGAATGATGCAAACGAACCTACACAACCACGCATATAAGAGGGTGAATTCACAAGTAAGGGAAAAGATGTAAATAGTCATAAATATTGAGCAATGAAACAAAAATCAAACTAAATGGCCAAAACTAAAAACCAAGTCCAAAACTTGGTAAAAATGGAAGCCCAAAACTTTGTGAACATGGAAACCCAAATCCAAGCTCAATTAATTTTAAAATAGGGACCAAAACCCTAGAAACTTCTATTTTTATTTAGAGAAACCAAGAGATAAAGAGGAAGCAAAAAAAAAAAGAATAAGAGAGGAAAGAAAAAAACGTGAAGAGAGAGGAAAAAAAAAAGAGAAAAGAGAAAAGAAAAGAAGGAAGAAAGAGAGGCCGAGAGGGAGAGAAGAGAATGAAGAAGAGAAGAAAGGAAAAAAGAAAAGAAGAAAATAAGAGAAAAGAGGAGAAGAAAGAAAAGAGATCGAGAAAAGAAGAAGAGAAAAGAAAAGAGAATGATAAAAAAGAGAAAGAAGAAGAAAACCTGAAGAAGAAGGGGAGAAGAAAAGAAGAAAAGAAAGGAAATAGTAGTGGAAATTGGCTTCCAAAAGGTGGTAAGGAAGCTCTTTGCTTGTTATCAATTTTATGAAATTTTCGATTGTGTTTTGTGATGGTTATATGGTGAATTTGTGAATTATGTGATTAGTTGATTGTGGAATGTTGTTGACAGTGAATATCGTATATATATGATAATGTCTTGATGCTTAAATATTGTGAAATTAGGATGTAATAATGTATGGTTATAGTGGTTAAATTGTATTGAAGTATAAGGCAGTGAAATCTCATGTTAGGAGTGCACATTTTGGTTGCCAAAAATTCTGGATAGGGTTTAGTAATTTGAAAACAAAATAAATTTTGGACCTTCGATGATTGAACCATAAAACTCTGTGAAAACTAGGCATAAAAAGGAACAAAATAATTAAAAAAGTAGATTATATCATGCAGAAATGAGTTCTCAGTAAATTTTGAAAGTTGGCTACCTTGTTATGATCCTAAACACTATCTCATTTCTACGTAATGTGAATAATTTGTTTATAGCTCGAACGTTATGATTTGAAATCAGAAACCATACTTATAAAAGAAAATTCTATTAAAAATTCAACTTAAGATCTGTTCCTAATTAATTACAATGAAAATTTAAAGTCACCCTTGTTTAGTAAGGTATTACCTAGAGTAATTGGAATTGAATTTGCGATTCTTCAACTTAGGTAATTTTAGTTTGAGCTTCATGATAAACCAAAAAATCTTAATTTCTTATTAAGGTACATTGTTCATACATAATATATTTGTTTATTTATGAGATAAGCATACCACATTGTAAATCCTAACGGAAACCACTTATTGTAGATCGTCTGTCAAAGCACCCACTAGCCACACCTTGATTCAAATAGGTCAAACCTTAACCGGTGAGTGGATGTTTATTTCTTAGAAAATCATTTGAGCTTAATGTTTGAAATATATGTGTTGAAAATTAAATTAATTTATTTAGATTTGCTTTGATTATTTGTTTATGAAATTATGATTATTATAGACATGGTGAATGTTTTTCGAGCATGTTGATGATATATTAAGTTACTGTGAATTTTATAAATTTGTGATTTGGGTTATGTTATTTGAGAGATGATATTAAAATTATTTATTGATTTTATAGAAATGATTTATTTTATGAAGTTAAAGTATGATTATGAAATTATTTTATGATATGGTTTTAAGGATTCATGAATTATTTTTCATTGCTGAAGATCATGTGTACACGTGTAGCTATAGACTCGGGACTAAGGAGATGGTGATATGTAACTTCCCTGAATTCCTTTGTCTCAGATGTTACATTCCTGAGAGCAGCGATAGTGACTTGGGGGACAACGATATGTAACACCCTTAGACACTAGAGATTTCAGATTTGTGATTGGGAGGACAACGATATGTAACTCCTCTAAACACCAGATTTTTCACCTAATGCCGGGGTTTTGTAATGATTCATTTTATAAATGATTTTAGATTCAATAGGTTTTAGAATTGATTTTTTTTTTTTATATATAAAACAGATTTTGTTTTTACTTGACACTTAAATATTATTGTTTTATAGTATCAATTCATTGGGTTTTCTTAGACTCATGGACTACTTTTCATTGCTAAAGACCATGTGCTCACATGTAGCTACAAACTTGGGACCAGGAGAATGACGATACGTAACGCCCATGGATCCCTTTGCCTCAGATGTTATATTTTTTAGAGCAATGACAATGACTTGGGTGACGGTGATACGTAATGCTCCTAGACACAAGAGATTTCACATATTTTTTTGAGGGGACGACGATATGTAATGCCTTTAAACACCAAAATTTTCACCTTGTGCTAGGTTTTTGGAATGATTCATTTTATAAATGATTTTCAATTTAGCAGATTTTAGAATTAATTAATTTATTTATTTTAACATACAACAGATTTTGTTTTTACCTAATACTTATGTATTATTGTTTTATAGTATCCATTCACTGCATTTTCCTAGACTCACATTTTCCCTCTCACTCTTTAGTTTTTGCAGGATCCTATATCTGGTGAGTCATTTCATCATCTTTAGAGGCATGAGCTGAGGAAATGATATACATTGCAGTCACTAAAGATTGGGTCTATTATATGTACAGAGTTGTAGTTTTATTTTGTTGCATTGTAGTGAGTTTGATGTGGGTGTTGTATTCATAGACATGGTTAGTTAGTTGTATAGTTAGTATATTATAAGATGTGTTTGTATCTACTTGGGTTGTAAATAGTATTAACGGCGACATATCGTTCCCTTAAGTTGTTCAAATACTTTTTATGAAAAGTATTGTGCATTTATGTTTAGAATTTGTGTTTAGACAGGTTGTATAAGACTTAAGGTGGTGGGGTGTCCTATCATCTTTTTGCAATATCTCGAGATTTTGGGATGTTACATTTTAAAGAAGCTTTAAATGAGTTGATTCAACAAATTAGTCAAATGACAAATATGCGGGGACCCAGTATAATTCTAAATCAATCTTAAAGGAATTTAGTTACTATGATTAAGGTTCTAGAAGAAGTTTCTTTCTCTGAGTCAAATTTCTAATTTAATAGTTTCATTTTATGAGTCAAATTTATGGTTTAACAGTTTTATTTTATGAGTCAAATTTTTGATTTAATAGTTACATTTTCTAAGTCAAAATTTTGATTTAATTGTTTTTATTTTCTAACTCAAAGTGGGAATGCCACATGTTAAAGTAGTATTAACTCCCCATAGTTTATGTTAAATTTTGGAATTCTATATATAAAAAAATAAACATTACACGTTTTTATTAGTCAAGAATAGTATTAAAGAGTTATTTTGTATTTTTCTTTTATTTTTAAAATGATTTTTGAATTTATCAAGTTTATATTTATGACGTTCAAAAATAACCAAATTTATCACTTAGATTCTTAAGTTGTTCTTGAGGTTCTTGGTGTGGTACCTTCAACTATTGTAGTTCTTGATTTTTATCTTAATAGATAACAGGTCAAGACTCAACAAATTTGCCTCTTGAAGATTTTGTAGTTTAATATTACATTTGGAGTTGAATTTTGTCACGTTGGTGAGGTTCATATCAATAATATAATTATAATTTATTTAAAGGAAAATATTTTTTTTTTGTTATTATAAAAGATTAATTATATATATATATATTAATTTTGTTTATAATTTAAAACATAAAATTCATAATTTAAAATTAAAAATTTTAAATGTTAATCTTTTACATGGGTAGTGTTCATTTCAAGATTTCATGCAATGACGAGAGTTAGTTGCTTTACTAATTACAATTAATATTAGGCAAAAGAAGTGTCTATATATATATATATATGTATATCATTTTGATTATTATAATTAATTACCATTTTTTAACTAGGGAATGAAGTCGAAGATCGACAATAATAATCAAAATGATTTAAGTTTTATCTAATCATTATTGAGATTAGTAATCATTCCAGTTGATTAATGATAGATAGATATATAATTAATTACCATACTTCTTTTTAAAATTTTTATACTTTTAGCTCTCTAATAATTTGAAAAAATATTTTTATCAATTTTTTTTTATTTTTGTTTATTATTGTCTTATTTTAAATTTACAAATTGTTAACAAGAAAATAGAGTAATTATAATCAAACTCCTAAATAGAAGAGAAACAAAGATAAAGATAGAATTTTTTTAAAAAATTCTAAAAATTGGAGACTTAATACAAATACTATCTATCTTTTTTTTGTTCTGAATTCGATGAAGAATTCTCAGAATCCAAACCAAAACATTTGAGAAATACAAGTCTAGCAAGCCTGAAATAATGGCAGGGATGATAATTCATACTGTTCGCTGCTGCTTCCTTTGCAAAAGTGCTTTCCCTTTCTGTTGTTGTATTAGTAATCTCTTCTATTCTTCTTCTACCTGTGCTTGTCGCTATTTCTCCTTTTATACTTAGAGCTTCTCCTCTCTGCATGCATTTTGGATTTCACAATAGTGTTACAAAATCTCTTCATGCATACTCAATTCAATGTAAATAATGTCTTATAGCTAGCTAAAGTGCTTTTCCCAAAAGTGATTCTTCTGTAACTTTTCCATATAGGTAGAAAAAGGGCTTTTCCCAAAGTGTTTTACCAAGCTCAAATCCATTTCCATTCAAATTTCAGCATTCTATTGTTTGTATTCTATAACTTTTCATTTTCTTCCAAAAAAAGATAGAAACTTTTTTATCTCTTCCATTAATCCTTCCACATGTATAATTTTAATGTTACCCAAAAAATGGGATAACCATAAAGTAAGATCGTGAGCTTTGTTACAACTTTGAACACTAAAAAGGATAATATGACAATTTTATCTTAAATTTACAAAGAAAATAAAAGTATATAACTTTTCGAGTTTCAAGTTGTCACGTTTTCATGCAAAATGATGTAATTTATCAATTTATAATAAATAAATCGTTGATTTTTATTAAATGACTGAAATATCTTTTGATATAAAGTTATATACTCTTAGTTGTTATTTTCACGAGAGTTATAATTTCTTACATTATTTATACGCAATTTGATTAATCTTGTACGCCCTATTTATATTTAATAATATTTAATAATAACGGACATAATATAATCAAAATTGAAGACTTATATAATATTAGCCACCATGTACATGCCAGCCTGGCTAATTCAATCGTGTTGAAATGTCAAATTATTATTATTTAATTCACCCAAATTGCAGTCAAAGCATTGAAAAAATAAATTTTTTTGAAAGTTTCAACTAAATTGGACCAAATCGAAAAAATTGATTTGATCACTTAATTTTGTAAAAATTTGAACTAAAAAGAATACCAAAAAGGTGCAATTTCTAAAACTTGGGTCAATATTTTAATTTTAATAGTAAGATATTTGACACAAGTGTTAAAAATAATCATGCAAATGACCTTAATTTGCTAGTTGTTTTTGTTTTCTTTAAAAGTAAATGAATATTATGAACGATGGGTCAAAGATTCATAGAATACAAAGGATAATCAGAGGATAATGCTTTTCACCACTTCACACGGAAACTTCTTTTTTCTTAGATGAATATGAATACATTTAGGCCGTGTTTGGATACATAATTCCTCCAAAAAGCGCTTATCCACATCATTATTTTCAAGTTTTTTTTTTGGTCGGTATTGTTAAAGACATTAAAACTTATCCAAATACACGTTTTTGTTTTGTCTTTCTTTTTGGTATATTTGATTAAAATGAGTAAAAGTACCCAACAGTGCTTCGTATAAAAACTATAGAAAACCAATTGAAACGTGCTTTTGAGAAAAGCACTTTCAAGTGTTTTCTTATCTAATAAAAAGCATTTAAACGGCAATTAGAAGTTAAGATAAGAACCAAACACTGCCTTCAAAGATATTACCAAAAAATGACGACAAAATTAATCAATTAATTCAATTTTTTTTTAAAAAAAAACAATTTCTTGAAAAGCTGCTTTCAAACAGAAGCTTAGGCTAGCTAAAATAAAATCCACTAATAAATATTACGGCAGCTAATTAACAAACAACAAAAGCAAATTCATAAATATTAAACTTTCTTCAACATTTTCTCGGCAACCAAACAGAAAAAAAGGGTAAGAAAAAAAATCCGTACCTGGGAAGGCTGCGAGCGATTTGTAACAGTCTCATTCCGCTTGAAAACTGTTTTGCTCAACTGGGATTCGTGTGAAATATTTGAAGAAGAAGGAAAAGCCGAGGAATTATTGTGATGATTGCTTTCTGCTGAGAGATCTAAGGGGAAAATACTGAAGCAATAAAGAAGAATCATCAAGAGAAGAAGAATAAAAATCTGGATCCAAATCAGCCATGGGATTTTGAAGGTTTCTATGGTGAGTTCTTCGCCGAAATCAAGCATAGTTTTATAAATTTCAAGGGTGAGTTTGCGGGAAAATTGTTTGTTTAGTTGCTGAGAAAATATTTTCAAAGAGGAAAATGAAAGAGAGCGAGAGAGGTATGAGTGTGGAGAAAGCAAAGAGATGCAGAAGAGAGACGTTGAGTGGTTAAAATGGCTTTTGAAGTTTCGAAGGAGACGAAGACGGATTAACTACCATGTACGTCCGTTTGTTGGTGTAAAACCACGCGCCATTAAGTGCGCGTGGGTATCATTTAGATTCAAATAAAATTCTTCCTATTTCTCTTAATAAAAATTATATGTATTTAAAAAATTTAAAGTATTTTGCATCATTGCTTATTTACACTACTATATTTTAAAAATAATATTATTTGACAAGTAATATTGTTGAGATAACGATCATGATCATACGCCGTAAGATTATCTAATTAAAATTTTATTTGAGATTGTGATATTTCTGTTATAATTTAAAAATATATAAAGATTAATTCTCATTTTACATTTTATTATATATTTTTTTTACAACTCTAATTTTTATTAGTAACTATAAAGAAAATCAAACTATAGCTACAACTTCAAACCATTTTGACTTAGTAAAATGGTACAAATCTAGTGTAATTTATTGTATTTTTTGTTTTTAATATTAATAATGTTAACTATTAAACTTTGGCAACTTGACTAGTGTGAAAATAGTGCATAAATTATATTAAAACAAATGATGTTAAAATTGTTGGTGTTAATTATCAAATAATTAAATTATTAGAGACAAAAAAGGTACGATTAAAGATATAAGATTATCAAATTTTAATCTTAATTAAAAATTAAGTTTAGTTTAATTACGTTTTATATATATTTTAAATTCAGAAATACATTAAAAATGTTGAATATTGTTTCAGAAAATTAATAATTTTAAGAAATACAAAATCCATTTAAAAAAAAATAAATTTTAGGTGTTTGTAGTATTTTTGTAATACAAGATGTAGAAATACACAAGTTAGTGCGTTGACAATAATTAACTACTGGAGCGTGAAAGTCATTCGCTGAGGCAGACGCGTATAAGGCCGCGTATTCCACGTGGTCCAGTACATAATAAAGCCAGGGCTGCACGTGCGCTACCAGCTCTCTCCCGGTACTTGCCGACGTGGCAATTTAATCTAAACGGTCCTGGTTGTGTCTGATTCCATCTGGTCAATTTTTTAAGTTACATGAACGGCCACCAAACATCATGGAAGAACTGTTTCTGTATAAATACAACACAAACAAATAATTCATGAGTGAAGCGGTCGTAAAATATAGCCTCACTTGACAGGCACGTGAGCTGGTTCAAGCTAGTTGTCTTAGGTGGGTCGGTGATTTGGGCCCCACTGTGTGATTTCTTAATAACCATTCAGGATGGGCCCATCCACCTTAAAGGCTTACTTGGCGTCGCGCTTTTGTAAGAAGGGGAGATTTATATTTACATTTAAAATTTAATTTAATTTCATTCAATTTTATTTTGATTTAAAATGTAATCCGATTTAATTTAATTAAATTTCAATTGAAATTTGATACATTACATTATGAATTTTTTTTCACAAGATGATAATTGGCATGTGGACAAATTAATTCACTTTTTTGTTTAAATATTAATTATATATTTCAAATTGAATTGCGTATTTTTTTAACATGAAACTATTGTATAAAATTATCCGTTATTATTTTAATTGTCTTCTCATTGATAAAATTTATTCTTTTTTTAAAATTATTTTATCATAAATTTTACATCCTTTTCTTAAATTAAAAATTTTATCTTTTCTCCTTTCTGAATTTGAGAATTTATTCTTTAATATTTCTATTTTCTTGATATTTAAATTTTAAATAAACTCACCACAAAATATTGAAAAATAAGTAATGAAAATGACATAAAATAGTTGTAATTTGTAAAATTGACAAATGTGGTAGGAATTGGAGCCTAAATCACCATCAAAATTTGCATGCTTCCTTTAAGGGAGAGTGTTCTTAATGTCAAAGGAATTCCAAGATCAAACCAAGTAGTGGTCCAATTTTAAACTACAACTTACATTTGGGAGGAATTTAAGCACTTTTGTTGTGCTAGAAGCTTGCAAAAGCACTTTTTAAAGCTTGAAAGTGCTTGTTGGGTTTGAAAATGTTAAGTCTAAAGCTCAAGAAACATGTGACTTATAGTAAAATTTTAGTGACTAGAATGAAAATTTTCTAAACTTAATAGGACAATATGCTAATTCATAACAAGTGAAGGAAAAGATGTAATTGTTATTAATGTGGGATAATAAATCTAAAATTAAACTTTATGACCCAAAACTATTACCAGGTCCAAATTCAAGACCAAAATCCAAGCTCATGAATTATTAAAAATGGAGGCTCAATTCAAGCTTATGGATTGTTGAAAATGGAAGCCCAATTAAAGCCCATTAATTTTTGTAAATGGGCCCATTCCTAAGAAGTTTCTACATAATTCAAGAAATAATTAAAAAGAGAAGAGAAAAAGAAAGACAAAAAGGAAAAGGTGAGAAGGGGAAGAAGGGAAGAAGAAATGGCCAAGAGAGAAAGAAACGAAACAAAAGAAGAAAGAAAGAAAGGAAACTGAAGAAAGAAATGAAAGAAAAGAAGAAAGAAGGAAAGGAAAGTAAGGAAAGAAAAGAAGAAAGAAATGAAGAGAAAAAAGAAAGTGAAGAGAAAAAATGTGAGTGATTTGTTAATTTTGGTTTATGAAATTTTTTGTAGATTTGATTATTATACTGTAAACTTAAAATTTTATGTTAGGGTTTAATTAAACAATTGATTGAATGTGTTATGGCTCTATTTTGGTGCATAAAAAGTGTGAAATTAAAATTTAATCATGCATGAAAATAGTGGCTGAATTATGTAGAATTTTATGGCTGTGAAATGGCATGTGAAAAGTGTGCACGTTAGGTTGTTGAAAATTCTGAATAGAGTTTATTGTTTTGCAAACAAAATGAGTTTTAGACATTTGATTAATGAACCGTAAAATTTTGTGTAAACTATACGAATAACATAGTAAAAAATTAGATTATTTCATGAAGAGATAAATTTTCAGCAATTTTCGTAAACCAACAGTCATGTTGTGTAACTTAATTGAAATGTTATGTGGTGATATTGGCTTTAGACCTTAAAACTAAATTCAAGAGATTATACCAATTGGTAAAATTATATTATAATGCTTATCAATGATGATCGAAGCCTTATGGATGGTTTCATTATGATTTATGAACCATGTTGTATTGAGGCATGTTATACTCGAAATAGAGGTTTACAGAACTTCGAATGAGGTACTGTAAAAGGCTATAGAAATTAGACATATAGATATACGACATATTCAAAATTTAGCTTCATAACCTTTCGAATGAGTTTATAGCAAAGCTGACAATGTGGCTATTTTGTGCAGTCTATCATCAACATTAAACTAGACCTATTGTGCCATAGCTATGTTCGCTTTATCCTAATTAAGTTTCGTCAAATCATAAGTAATGATAGTTATATAGACTTTAATTTGGGATATATTCGAACATGTTTAATATTTGTATGCATTAGTTTGTATGTTATTATGTCGATTCCTTTAACGATATTTGGTAATATTGTGTTGTAGATCTGATGGAGAGACAACCTAGCCCTTATTGAGCCAGACGTCATTTAAATAGCGACTGTAAAACTTATGAGTGGAATACTTATACTTTCTTATTTGTTTTATGTGATGTTTATAATTATGTTCATGATTATAATTATGTATATGAAAATGATGTGTTGAGATATTAATTACTTGTGGAAGTGTTAATGAGTTATATGAGATTATGACTAGGAGAAAGTTGAATATGATGTTGATATGAATTCTTTATTTATTATATATATATATATGTGTGTGTGTATATGATTGCATGCAGAATTGATCTATGGATCCATATATGATCTCTCTGTTTGGTCAAGTGTATAGCCCTGCATATGGACTGTCCCTTTATTTGATCAAGTGTGTAGCCTTAGACATGGACCAAACAAAGATGTATGTATATGATATGTACATGTGTATTTGTATACAATAGTACTATAACATGTATAAGCAATGAATAGATAAATGATTATGTGTAATTTTTACTTTATTAATGTATATGTATATAATGCTTTTATTGAAAATTTTCTTTTCACTCACTAAGTCTTTCCAATACTTATCCATTTCCTCACTTTAGTTTTGTAAGTTTTATATATGGTCCAGAAGTATAACAATTTTCTTTGAGGACAAGCCAATAGATTAGGATATCGACATGCAGTCACTAGGGATTTTGGGTCCACACATGTATTGTTCTGTTTAGTTCAAGCATTACAGTCTTATGTTGTGTTTATAAATCAATGATCATGTATATATATTTAATAATGGTTGGTTTATGTGTATGTCATGGGCATAGAGCCCTTTTGTAATTTCTGACAAATTGAGTTCATTTCGGACAATATAATTATATATTGATTTGAACGAAATTTCATATATGTCTATTTAATATGTATATAATATATTATAGAAGTTATATCTACAAGTTGCATGATAATACGAGTATGAGGGAGACAAGTTGATATTGCCTTTTACCGATCACATTTTAAGAATTTTGGGATGTGACATTTTCTTAAATTTAAAATTTTATCTTTTTCAAAATATGTTTTCTTAATTTCTTTATATTGTTAAGACTATCCCATTATAAATAAGAAATATTGTCACATATTTTAGTTATCTTAAAATTTATTTTTTTATTTTAAAATTACTTTATGCTATATTTGACAATCTTATTGTAAACTTACTAGTTATATATTTTAATTGTCTTCTCATTGATAATTTTTTTTCTTTTTAAATTATTTTATCATAAATTTCACATCCTTTTCTTAAATTAATTTTTTTATTATCTTTTTCTCCTTTTTGAATTCGAGAATTAATCTTTGATATTTCTATTTTTTTGATATTTAAATTTTAAATAAACTTGCAACAAAACATTAAAAAATAAGTAATGAAAATGACATAAAATGGTTGTAATTTGTAAAATTGACAAATGTGGTAGAAATTGGAGCCTAAATCAACATCACATTAGGGAGGAATTTAAGCACTTCCGTTGTGCTAGAAGCTTGCAAAAGCACTTTTTAGAAGCTTGAAAGTGCTTGTTGGGTTTGAAAATGTTTTAAGTCCAAATCTCAAGAAACATGTGACTTTCTTTGGTAAGTGTATGCTACGCGTTGCCTAGTTCTAGTGTGTGTGTGTGTATTAAGAAACATGTGACTTTCTTTGGTAAGCGTATGCTACGTGTTGCCTAATTCGTGTGTGTGTGTGTGTGTGTGTGTGTGTGTGTGTGTGTGTGTGTGTGTGTGTGTGTTTACACTTTTATTTTTTGATTTTGATCTGAATATCTCATGTCTTTCAGTGGTTTTTTCTCCTAAGTAAAACATATTAATTAATTTCCCACAAGTATTTTTTTTAACAATTCTTCTTAATTTGTTAATAAATTGTAGTTTCTTTTTTATTGGCAAGAAGATTTCTATTTACTCCCTCAAAATTTATAATTTCAAGCTTATAATTCAAGAATTCTACGTTTTATTATATTATAAAAGCTATGTATGGGAATACTTTTCTTCTATTATTTCTAAAAGTTAAAATCTAAATTTTACGATACATTTAAAATTGAGGTGTTATAATATTTACGTTATAATTATCATAAAATAAAAAATATTATATGATAAATAAAGGTAACAAATTGAGAGATAAATATTAGATTTTAGATAAAAGTGTATGTTTACGTAATAATTTAATTGATGTACTTCAAAATTTAAGTAGTAACACAATTATATATATATATATATATATATATATAATGGAAAATTTGCCAACAAAGAAAGCAAAATAATTTGTTAGTTAGTTCTTGAATCCATGTCATTTGTTCTATTGTAATTGTCACTAACATTATGAAAAGACTTAAGTTATAACAATTTTTTTATTAATTTACAAATTAATATATAATTAAAATTCCAATGGTGAATAAATCTCTTGCCATTCTTTCAAAAAAAAAAAAAAATTACCTGTCATGCAATTTTAAGAACATGCAATTACGTAGGTTAAAATGCTATTTTAAGAACAAGTGGATCAAAAAATTATACTAATAATAGAGCAACTGCTTAGCATCAAATTACAAATCTCTCAAAAATTAATCCCAACCCACAAAAAAATAACC
>JAXCLQ010000014.1:3406363-3420521 GCA_035584115.1 Cedrela odorata
TTTTTTTTTCTTTTTTACTTTTAAATAAAAAGTGGAGACAAATTTACTTAATACAAATACTATCTATCTTTTTTTTTGTTCTGAATTTGATGAAGAATTCTCAGAATCCAAACCTAAACATTTGAGAAATGCAATTCTAGCAAGCCTGAAATAATGGCAGGGATGATAATTCATACTGGTTGCAGCTGCTTCCTTCGAAGAAGTGCTTTCCCTTTCTGCCGTTGTATTAATCTCTTCTATTCTTCTTCTTCTACTTGTGCTTGTTGCTATTTCTCCTTTTATACTTTGAGTTTCCCCTCTCTGCATGCATTTTGGATTTCACAAAAGCATTACAAAATATCTTCATGCATACTCAATTCAATGTAAATCATGTTAAACAACATATCTCTTATCTCTTATTGCTAGATAAAAGTGCTTTTCTCAAAAGTGCTTCTCTTGTTCAAATTCATTCTCATTCTTCAGTAACTTTTCCATCTAGCTAGCAAAAGGGCTTTTCTCAAAGTGCTTTCTCAAGCTCAAATCAATTTCCATTCAAATTTCAGCAGTCTATTGTTCGAATTCTCTAACCTTTAATTTTCTTCCAGAGAAAATATAGAAACTCTTTTTTTCTCCTTCCACATATAATTTTTATGTTACTAAAAAAACTTGGTAATCATTAAGTAGTTTAAACACTAAGGATAATATGGACATTTCATTTGAAATTTACTAACAAATATAAGTACAAAACATTTCAATTCTCGAGTTTTCGTGTTTTCACAAATGAGGATGTAATAAATAGATCGTTTACCTCTATTAAAATGACCGAAATACTCTTTAATATAGAGTTACATACTCTATCATTGTGTTGGTCGTTTCTTCAAGAGTTTAGTGAATTATATACACATATTTAAAATTAAAAACAGAAGAAAGTATTTTGTATTATTTTTAAAACTCAAGAAAAATAATATTTTTAAAAAATAACATGTTTTAGAAATGTGTTTTCAAAAACAACAATAATCGTTTTGAATATTAAATATGATATTAAAAAACAGTCGCTAAATACATTTTAAGTTTGTTTTTCAATTTTTTAAAAACAAGAAAAAGTTTTTGAAAAAGGTATCCAATATGAATGATGATAATAATTGAAGGAGGTAAGAAAATGACAACAACAAAAAATACAAGTCGATGGATCTTCATTTGCTAGTTGTTTCTCTTTTTTTGTTTTTCAAAAGCAAATTCTAAAAGCATATGAATATGATACATACACTATGCGTCAAAGATTAAAAGAATACAACAAGCATATCTTGCATTGTTAATTGAATTAAAGGAAATCAAAGGATAATGCTTTTCACCACTTTACAAAGAAACTTCTTTTTCTTAGTTGAAGCTCAAAACATTTAGTCCTTGTTTGGATACTGACTCTTCCTCCTAGAAGCGCTTATCCACATCATCATTTTTATTTTTATTTTTATTTTTTGGTTTTTTAAGCGTTGTCGTGTTACTAAATTCATTAAAATTTATCCATTTATATATTTGTTTTGTTTTTTTATATATGTTTGATAAAAATGAATAAAATCACTTTTCGAAACAAAAATATGCCGAAGAGTGCTTTTAACGAAAAAGTCTTGAATTAAAGAAAGCACTTTGAAAAAGCATAAGACCCATTATCAATTTTCCACTATAATGTATATTAAATTGTTTCGTTTAATTATATTTGAAATTATTAAAAAAAAAAAAAAAGAGGTTGTGTATTTTAATAATTTTGTATTATATTTTTAAAAAATTATTAAAATATTTAATCTTATTCATAAAATACTTAAAGCGCAATTTTAATTAATTTTTAATTATATGTTAATTTAAAAATCGTCCCTAATACTAATTTAATAAACGTACTAATTAAAAAAAAAATCACAACGAACTACTTATAAATTGACCCAACACGGCTTGTCAAATTATTAAAAAAAAAAAAAACCACCTAGAAGTGATAGTTGGAAAGCCAATTGAAATGTGCTTTTGAGAAAAGCACTTCCAAGTGTTTTCTTAGCTTATTAAAAGCACTTACAAATCCCCTTTTAGTAGTATTAATCTAAACGGCAATTAGAAGTTAAAATAAGAACCAAAAACTGACATACATGTTTTTCAACCATCCCTTGCTTGAATACGAAGTTATTACCCAAAACAAAACAAAAAATGACCACAAAACTAATCAATTAATTCAATCATTCAATTTTTTTTTTTTAAATTTCTTGAAAAGCTGCTTTCAAACAGAAGCTTAGGCTATCTAAACTATAATCCATGAATAAAATAACATAATCACGTTGTCTCATCTCATTATCACAGGTAATTAACAAACAACAAGAACAAATTAATAAATATAAAGCTTTCTTTCAATATTTTCTCGGCGACCAAACAGAAAAAAGGGTAGGAAAAAAATCCGTACCTGGGAAGGCTGCAAGCGATTTCTGACAGTCGTATTCTGCTTGAATACTGGTTTATTCATATGGGCTTCATTGGAAATATTTGAAGAAGAAGGAAAAGCTGACAAAGTATTATGATTATTGTTTTCTGCTGACAGATCTACAGGGAAAATACTGAAGCAATAGAGAAGAATTATCAAGAGAAGAAGAATAAGAATCTGGATCCATATCAGCCATGGGATTTTGAAGGTTTCCACGGTGAGTTCTTCGCCGAAATCGAGCATAGTTTTAAAATTTTGAATGGTGGGTTTGTGGGAAAATCGTTGTTTGGTTGACGAGAAAACTTTGGTTACCAAGGAAAATGAAAGAGAACGAGAGTTACGAGTGTGGAGAACGCAAAGAGAAGCAGAAGAGAGGGGTTAAAATAGCCTTCGAGGTTCTGAAGGATAAGGAAGATGAATAAACTATTCAGTACGTTAATTTAGTTGGTGTAAATTCCACGCACTACGTAGTGCGCGTGGGTAACTCTAGTCTCAACAAAAAAGTGTTTAATAATATTAATTTTTAATAAAATTTACTCATTTTATTTTATTAATAATTGACATACGCATCCATCCTATCACACCATAATAAAGACAAGTCTGCACGTGCAGGCAGTACCAGCACAAACATCGTGGAATAGCCGTTTCTGTATAAATACAACACAAACAAATCATTAATGTGTGAAGCGGCCGTAAAATTTAGCCTCACTTGACAGTCACAGGCACGTGAGCTGGTTCAAGGTAGTCAGTGGGCCCAACCAGCTATCTTAGGTGGGTCGGTCATTTGGGTCCCATGTTGCGTATTGCAAACTACCATGGACGTGGGTGGGACCACCGACAGTCTTACTTGGCGCCACGATTTTGTAAAGAGGAGAGATTTTAATTTACCTTTAAATTTTAATTTCATTCATTTTTATTTTATTTAAAATTGTAATCCGATTTAATTTATTCAAATTTCATAATTTTTTTTTCACAAGATGATAATTGGTATGTTGGATAATTAATTAAATTTTTATTTTTATCAATAATATATTTTAGATTGAGTTACATAGTTTTTTTTTTAACATGCAATTATTGTTAAATAAAAATATAAAATCATTAGTTATTAAATATAAGTATGTTGGTAATTAGTAATTAATTACTAAATAAAAGTAAATATTCAACAAATACTTTAATTATTTTTGATGCAGAAAAAATCTTCTCTATGAATTCTGTGTACCAGCAATGATTTTCTTATTCTTCTACTCGATCTACAACCACAATTAATTGCTATGGGGTAAAAAGTCAGTTGTCCGACGAAAATCTTCCGATGCTTAAATTAGAATTTTACTTATGGTTATTAAAAAAAGAAAGTTAAAAGAGAACTATATTATTTTTCGCCTAAGTTTTAGTAGTCGTATCTGGTTGTAGCTGATCTTCTTTTATAAATATTATCATCTCTTTAATATAGTATAACAACATGAAATCTAGTCTCCAAAATTCCATTATGCGAGAATCACGGAGATTCCATAGGGTAATCATCAGCTTCTAAATTTGGTAGGATTGTATCCCTAGGATTCTTATAATGTAAGAAGTTTAATTTGGCAAAAACCCTAATGATAGAATAATCCAGGAACATATGGGAAAGAGATGAGTATTTTACTAAAATGTAACTGTAGTAAGGTTAACTATAGCGAGATCTCGGAAACCTTGGATTGTTATTCTTCTACAATAAGCTTGGGTGCAGCATGTCCGAGACTTTCATAAGCTGTGGTTGAGACCTTTGTAGGTTATGGCCGAGACCTTTATAAGTTATGACCGAGATCTTAATAGTGCGTCCTTAGGATAAGGTTTGATCCGAACCTCCTAGTAATTCTTGAGGGGTCTCGGCTCTTATCTCTCATACCCAAGACTTTCTCTTCTTTTATCAATTCTTAGCCCTCAACTCCTTACCACTCGAACAACTTTCCTTGGGTAGTAGTCGGTCTCGAAACACCATCCATCTCTGCACCATTTCGAGTCTTTACTCTGCTGGGCCTTATGCATACTGGACTATTCCCAACATCAAGCCTCTTAGTTTTAGTCAAAAATAATTATTCTTTGATTAAAACTAAAGGTGACAGTTTTGAAGAGACGTGCTTGCTTGTCATAATTAACTGCTCAGCTGGAAGTCCGCTTATTTTCACAACGTGGCGAATGATGACCAGTTCAAGGGATCTCAACGTTTCAGTTTCCCAAGAGATATAACTACCACAATGATGGCCGCCCCAATTTTCATTAATGAGACACATCAGCTTCTACCCCGACGTAGCAACATCCCATCCTTTAATCTATAACGGGCCTTGGCGGTTGGGGTTTTTCTTCCCCCTTAAATATCCTACCTTCCACCTTTTTTTACTCCTTTCTTTACCTTTACGCTATCGCTTTTTTTTTTTTTTTGCAAACGACTTCAGCAACAAAACAGCAATAACAATTCATTTTCAAGCTTCAAACAACTTCAAGTTCTACAATTCTTAAAAGTAAGTTCCCTCTCCTCTCCTTTTGTTCTTTTGTAGTTGATCTTGTGATATATTTGATTAATTAGAGAACTTGGTAGGCGTCTTTTAGGTTTAGAGACCTTTAGGCTGATCCTCTTGAGTTACTGATGATCCTAGAATGGCCTTTAACTCCTCATTTTCCTTATGTAAAAACAGAAAATGACTTCTAGAAAAAACAACTCTGTTGAATAACAAGCCATTGTCCCAACCACCTCTCCAATTCTAGCGAAGAGAGACCTAGCATACTTTGAGGCAGACAGATTTACCTTGACCATAATCGAAATAGACTTAGAAGCATATACTAAGCTATACAGAATCCCTGAGGGGGTTTATCTTAGGGTCCTTGAAGGGAACAAACTTCCAAGTTGTCCTCAAGATGGTGAGATAGTCTTCAACGAAGAATTTTTCTATGTAGGTGTTAGATTGCCTATTTAGCCATATTTTACTCGAATCCTCGCTTCCTTTGGACTCCCTTCCTATTAATTAAACTTTAATAGTTAGAGAGTTATATCTGGTCTGTACGTCTTATGGCATCAGATTTTAGACCTTGACCCTTTCTTTGAGGAGATTGAATACATGTTTATTTTGAAAAGAAATCCAAAAAATAGTTCTGGGTGGTTCTACCTCTAGAATCGAGCCCATACTTTCAACTAAACCTGGAAGAAAAAATAGTTTTTTATGGGAGGTGGTTAGAATTCAACCCCATATTTTCATGCACCAAGGTACTTTGGTGAAGCAGTCTTCTAGAGTGGCAAGCCAACATTAAATCCCCCTAACCATGCAAAGGTAAAACTAGCTAGGTTATTAGCTTCCGACCAGAACATTTTTCTTTCGGAAGATGAACTACTTAGTTCGAGCCTCGTAGATTTTTGTGTATCCAAATATCAATTAGTCTCGAAAAAGGCCACTCTTAGAGGTAAACACAAAGTGAATCATCCTTAGTGTTGGGGTGGCAATATTTAACAACAGTTTTATTTGCATTTGCAGGTGAAATGGCTTCTAAAGACCAAGCCCCAAATCCCTTTCAAGTTTTGCAAAGACTTGCCAAAGGAAAGAAGGGGGCGGGGAGAAAGCCTCTCAACCTTCAAAAACCACACAAAAAGGTCCAGCTAAGGCCTTAAGAGTCTTGAAGGCAACTAGCTCTTCCAGCTCTGCTCGCTCTAAGATTCCCTCCAAAGGGGTAGTGATTCAAGACCTGACACCTCTCCCTCTAGCTTCTTCCACTGACAAGGACAAGCGTAAGGCTGTGGCTGAGGCTTTTGGGGAGAGGGCCAAGAAGAAGAAACAGATGTTTGGCCAAACTGACAATGAATCGGTCTGATCATTGGAGCTTCTTCTTGAAGACATCTTAAAAGAGAAGAGGGGGCCTTTTGCACATTTCCTCCCCTGCATCAACTTGTAGGTCCAAAACATCAGCGATAAATTTTCTGAGGATATTGCTGGGCTCTAAGGAAAGTCATTACTGAAATTCCAGTTGAAATGGCTAGGTGGAATGAGTTTACTTTCTTATTATTGTATTGTAAACAAAACTCATTGTAACTAGTTTTTTGATGGTTCAACATTTGTGATCTTTCAGCTCTTCTATTCAACCATGCTACAACATGGTGTTTTTACCGACGATTTTTTCAAGGCCTCAGAGGCTGAGAAAAAAGCCGAGAAGGCAGAGACAGAATTAGCTTTCGCAATAAGCAAGTACGAATCTGACCTCAGTATAGTGAACAGGGAGCGGGAGGACCTCCAAATAAAGGTGGCTATGGCCAAGTCTTCTCAGTCCGAGGCGAATAGGATGGCAGAGGCCTTGAGGTCTGAGCTGAACAACCTGAAAGAGGAGGGAGAGGCGCGTCTCCAGAGCTTGAATAGAGCGTGTGTAAAGCTGCGAGCAAGCTTAGAAGCCGAGAAGAAAAAATTCGCTCTTCTAGCTAAGAAAGGCGAAGACGACGAGGCAGAGATGGGAGTTCGGCTTCGCGAGCAGGTCAAGGATAGCATTAACTTGACTTGTGAGACTCTCCAAGGTCAATATCTTGACCTAAACCTAGTTTAGCTATATAAAGCTTGGGGCATCTAGCTTCAACGCGAGAAGGAGAAGGCTTTGACGGGGTTTTCTTTGAGAAGGAGGGGCCCCCTAATCTGAAGACTAAGTTTGTGCCCCCAATGGAGTCTACTATCAGCCCCTTTGCTAAGCCTCTTGCTGCAAATACCCCAGTGGAAGTCTCTTCCACAGAGGAGATAAAGGCTTCTCTTGCTGACCTGACCACTCCCCAAACCGACCTGGGGACTCCTTCAGCAAATCTAGTTCCTCCTATTGACCCTCCAGTCAATCCCATTGTAGAAACATAGATTTAGTTTAGTTTAGTTTGGTATTTTTTTTTTTTGTAATACTCTTGACTAGTTAATGGAATTTACATTTGTAATTATAAATATCCTCTTCTTCTGGTTCTACTTTCTTTTACTTTCAATACTTGTGTCACATACCGGTAAATCGGTATCGTGATGGTATAGAGGTAGGAGGTAAGAATCCTACCTCTATAAACCTCAGACAAAACCCTGTATATGTAAACTGTAATGTAGAGAAATATCAATCATATGTATGAACTCATACACATATATTAAGGGCTTTATACCCATCAACATAATTTTGGACATAAACCATGATACTCATAAATAAAAGAGTATATGTACATATCAATATACACAGAAATATACAGAAGACAAACTCATACTGTGTATACATATTGGGCATCATGCCCAATGTACAAAACAGACCACAAACATTAACTTCTAGGTGACTGCATAAAGGATCTAAAATCCTAATGCTCTTCGCGAATATTTCCTAGAATCCTCTCCTAGAAGAAAATTCTGCAATCACTGGAAACTGTGGTAGAGTGAGTTTTAGGAAAAATTCAGTGAGTGGATACTGAAAAGAAAATTTTAAGCAAATTCAGTTTCCACATAAAATATGTTTATGCTAAAATCAGTCTCAGACAGAAATCATGTTAACAGAACCTTCATTGCATATTATAATAATTTTCATAATTATCATTTCAAATAGTTAAATGAAAACAGAATAATATGTTGAGATGTATACAGATTTTAGGTCAGATATCAGACCGTCCTTCGCCCCTTACTTCTCACATATACCGGTACCTCCACAGAACACAGATTAGAATGTGTTTTCAAAGCACATAAATTTTCCCTTTTATGTCTTCCGGTTAGGGTCAAATAAAAATTGAAATAATAGCTAGTATACTATTAGAAATACAAAAATCAGAAATAAAACATAATTCAAAATAAAATATAGAAAAATGTTATATATTTTAATAATTTTTAAGCAGTGGTTTTTTTTTTATCTTTCAAAATTACTTTATGCTATATTCAACAATCTTTGGATAAATTCAAGAATTATATATATAAATTATCTTCTCGTTAATAAATTTTTTTATTATAAATTCCACGATCTTCTTCTAAAATTATTATTATTATTATTGTTGTTGTTGTAGTAGTAGTTGTTGTTATTATTATTATTATTATTATTATTAACGTTTCTATTTCGTGGAAAGACTTAAAAATAAGTATTGAAAATGACATAAAATAGTTGTAGATTTATAAAATTGACAAAAGTGGTAGAAATTGGAGCTTAAATCAACATCAAAATTTGCATGCTTCCTTTAAGGGAGAGTGTTCTTAAAGTCAAAGCAATTCTAAGATTAAGCCAAGTAGTGGTCCAATTTTGAACTAGAACAACTAACAACTAACATAAGGGAGAAATTTAAACACTTGTGTTATGCTAGAAGCTTGAAAGTAGGGGTATTCATAAGTTCCGGGTCCACCCACCCATAACCTAGTGGAACTGGACTGGCCGGTTCGGTCCTAAATCAGAACTGGTTTGTTTCAGTTTGGTTCCGGTATTAGAAATAAAAAAATTAATTTATTTCAATTCCATTCCGATTCTCTATTTTATAGAATCGAACCGAACCGATGAACCAAACTCGACTCACTTGACCCAGATTTAACTCGACCCAACCTAGAATTAAAATAACAAAAGTAAAAATTTGCTCTCTTCTCTTCGCAAATCGCACTTTACTTTCGAGTTTCGTCTCCAGTCTCCTTCAATCCTCCAAACCCCGACGATATTCCATGGTAATAGTCTGTCAGTAGCAAAAAAATTAAAGTGGCTTATTGAAAATTAGCTTGTCAAGTGAGTAATTGAATTAGGTTGTTGTTCTTTTTCTTTTTATATTGGTTGATTTCAATCCGTAGTGAGCCATTGCATTTTTGAACAATTGTGTGCATTGTTTGGTTCTTTAGAATGATATCTTAACTGCGAATCTTGATATCATATTCACTTACCAAACAAAAACAAAAATAAAATCTTCTATTTTTCTCTCTCCCTCTCTGTCTGTTTCTTAACATGGAAAAAAACTTATATTGACTGATGAAAATGTGTAACAAGCAAAATTAAGAGAAAAGATTGATTTTTTATTTTATTTTTGTTTATGTGTATGTTTATGAATGTGTGAAGATAAATGAAAGTACTTTCATTATGTGGTGCATAAATAATATGGAAAATGTAACGTCGAGTGTGGCAACAAAGTTTGTATTTTTTCCACCGGACCCTTCAACGTATAGAGATAAAGATGGAAGGCTAGTTTTTTCTGGCGTCTCAGTTGATAAAAACATGGATTGCCATTTGTTGGAAACGAATGGTGGAAACAAAATTATGGCAACGTTTTAGAAACACCCTTTTGTGAGGTTCATGCTACTGTACTCTCATGGAAATGCGATTGATTTAAGATAGATGTATGAGCTTTTCATTGAGCTAAGAGCTCATCTTCTAGTCAATATTATGAGGTACTTTTTTCAATATTTTTTTAGGTTTTTTCACTAATAATTTTTGTTTGTTGGTTTGGATTTTGGTCATGCTGAAATGGGTTTCATTCCTTTTTTATATTTGTTGATGTATTTTTTTTTTTCCGTTGCTGCTTTTGGTGGTTGGTTCAATAACCAATTTGTAGTTTGTGTTCTTTATTTTTCTTCTTTTTGTTGCTTAATTTCCAAATTTAATTCTCTTTTTATTAATTTGTGTTAGTTTTCTAGTGATTTTTACTTCTGTTGTTGGCAATTTCATCATTCTTTGTTTGCAGTTATCCTATAATTGGTTGGATACTTGATTTTGTTTCTTGGATATGTGTTTACTATAAAGATTTTCAATGCTCCTATTTGTCTTTTCATATTTTAGAACCATTTTATTGTCAATTTTGTTATTTGGAAGGCTGATATTTTGGACCCAGATTGTTATATGCTAGTTGGTTAACTAAATGTTGCCAGTAACATGATCTTTTTAAACTTTCTTCTATGGATAAAACCCTCCAAAAATAAAAAATGGAAAAGTAATAGGTTCAAGTACAAAGTTTAGTAGAATGATTTCCTAACCATTATTGAACAAAGACCAAATTTTAGATGTAGTCTCATTACCAAGAATGTGAGGAGCATTATTGGTTACTTTGATATGATTTTATAGTAAATTGGTTGTTGGTGAAGTGTTGAGTCTTGTGTTTTTACTAAGATAAAAACATTGGTGAAAAGTTGACTAGTAAAATAATAGGGTACTCTGTTTTCGAACTAGAACCGAATTGAAATCGTAACAAAAAAATAAGGTACCCTGTTAAACAGGGTAAGTTTCGGTTCCAAAATTTAGGAACCGAATTTATTTAAGGTAGGTTTTGATTCTGAGTAGAATCGAAACCGGATTTGATTTTGAACACTTCTACTTGAAAGTGCTTTTTGGGTTTGAAAATGTCGAGTCCAAAGCTCAAGAAATATGTTACTTTTTATGAGTAAATGTGTGCTACATGTTCTTACATTGTTCTTCCAAGTAATTATTAATTTCCTTTGTTTATTAAAGATCAATATTATTTTATTATATAATTTTTTGATTAAACAAATATGTGTTAATTAATATTTAATTGTAACGACCCGCATTTCTCATAACAATTATGATGGAATATCGGTGACTAGAATGAAAAATTTTCAAATTTAATAGATTTATAATTTGAAAAGTGAGCTTGACCTAAATAGGCTAATGGGTTTTACATGAAATTGGGCCTAATGGGCCAATGGATGGTTGCATAAAAATGAGCCAAACACTTAAGCCCATTAAAGAAGTAAATTTTGAGCTTAATAAAAGAATTAAATAATAAGCTATTTTGTAGTTTATGTAAATGGAAAAAATTGAACTTAATAGAAAAGAAAGGAAAATAAAGAGGGGTTAAATAATAGGCCTAGTAAAGGAATAACTTTAGGGTAATTTTATAAAATAATTTGGACTTTAATGAAATTAACCAAAATCAAGCCCAATACTTGATACACATGGCTAGCCCACTTTAGAGAGTTCTACACAAATCTTGCAAATTTAAGCTATAAAAAGAAAACAAAAAAAAAAGAAGAGAAGGGAGAGAAGAAAAGAAAAGATCACGAGGCAAAGAAAGAAACGAAGAAAGAAGAAGAAAGAAAGAAAGAAGAAAGGATGAAGGAGAGAAAGAGAAGAAGGAAAGAAAAGAAAGTGAAAGGAAACAAAGGAATATGTGAGTTGATTTGCTAATTTTTTGTTTATAGAATATTGTTTGGATTTGGTTAGTATATGATAAATTTAAATGTTTATGTTCAGGTTTAATTAAGCAATTGATTGATTGTACTATAGATATAATTTAGTGCATAAAAATGTAAAATTATGATGTAATAATGCATGGATATGGTGACTGAATTGTACTGAATTGTCACAGGTGGATCCCAGAGTCGGAGCGTAACAATATAACTATCATTACTTATGATTTGACAAAAACCATCAATAAGTCTTTTCATGTATAAAAATCATATGTTATGCATTTTTATAAAGTAGAAAACTATTTCTTATACATTGTGAAATCATTTATAAAACACATCTTTACAAATTAACCACCCGTTTCCCTGATATTAGCCTCGAGTAGTCACTTGGTGATAAAATGACTGTTCTCGTCATATCCGTCAATTCTATGAGACCCTTATCAAGCAGCCAAGACTTTTCATAGGGTTTTTATAACAGCACTTACGTGCATAGCACATAGTAGGTTTACTATAGCTTTTCCCCCTTATACAGTCCCATTGCGGCTCCATTCACCTATGTGGCCTCTCATAGGTCCGTCCATAGGCTACCTCCTTGTTTATACAGTAATAAACTAGCCTAAAGGTCATACCACAATAACTGACCTTAACGGCCTCATCACCAATATACATGCACAATTTAAAACAATTCATTTTCAATCAATGTTTTCACATCACATAAACAAATCAGACCTCCTCAGGCGTTCAGTATATATATCAAACAATTTCAAACCACGGACCAATTATAAATGTTTTCTAATATCAATATTTAGTACATGGAAATCATTCATCTCAAGTTTTATTTTAAAATTTCAAAACATTGATTTAACACACAAGTGTATGTATAAATATCACATGCATTTTATTTACTACTCATATATGTATAAATTTACTCGTAATTTAGGTGTGGGTAACCACTCTCACTACGTGTCCTCACGTTCAATTGGTCTTTCTCGCGAGTTTTCTGAATCTAATATTACACATCCATATTTCAAATAAATTCAACATCCTCAAACGACTATACTTTAATGCATTTAAATGACATGTTTGTGAAAAATTTGACTAAATGTTCTTAGCTAACACACGACCCTTCACGAGGCTAATCTACCGGGTTGTTTATCCGATTTTCAGTAATTGAAATCTCATGGCTATTATCATTTTCAATTTCGCATTACTAAACCAATTTTCAACATTTGCTCAAATGCTAAAATCTAATACTAGTTGATAATCAACACATAGATTTCCAGTAAAATACCCATACGAGCTCAATTATCACCATACAACATAATTCTACGTTTCCTATGCTAAATTAAACGTAAATTTTTACATAAATAGTAAGTCATAGATTTCTATTACGTTTAAAATATTAAAATCCAATCTATTATGGTTTAACAAGCTTACCGTTGATTTGTAAAAGCTCGTAAAAATTTCAATCTGCCGTTTAAACGCAAAAATCCCAAATTTTATTCGAAACCCAAATTTCGTCAAATGTTAATCTCGCTCTTCTTAGCCCACATTGAGTTCCAAATCGAAGAGAAGTTCATAAGGGTTCATTTGGTAGTGGAAATCTTGATGAAAAATGAAAAATTAAAGAGAAATTAATATGAGAAGAAGTGACGGTTTTTAGAGAGAAAGAGAGAATTTTTGTGTTTTAAAGATAGTGAAGAGTGAATGGAATTGTTGAGGGCTAGTGTTTATATAGATAATTGGTGAAAAAACTAAAAAGCCGTCAAAATTTTTAAAAAAATCCCAAAAAACCAAAATTTCGCAGCAAATTGGTCGACCGTTTCCTCCAATCGATTGACCGGTTGCTCATCCTTGCCTTGACCTAGCTTCTACTAGTCAACCGTTTCCCTAACTGATCGATTGTTTGGCCTAAAATCAGCTACTGTCAGTCGGCCGTTTTCCCTCAACCGGTCAATCGTTTTCCCCAACTAGTCTACCATTTCTCCACTTCTCTTAAAGCATTCTCTGTCGGTCGATCGTTTTCCTATCCGATCGACCGGTTCCTCCTTTCTTCGCTTTCCGTTCTTTTAAACGATCGTTTCCTCACCCGATCAACCTATTTCATGTTTTCGTGGGTCGGTGTAGGGCATTATTCTGAAATCAAATATACGCTAAGTCCAACTTACTTGATTCCTTTAATCCTCATACCATGAGTTAATTAAAGTCACCTAAGCCTCACTTATGTATTAACTAACCATACATAGGCATGTGCAACATGAATGTCGTAAATTAATTATTCTACTCTTTTGTTCAAAGAACATGATTTAACATATATAGGCCTCAATTTGAGATATATTTGAGCATATTTATTTATTGTATACATTAGTTCATAAATGTTATTGTCTCGATTCCTCTAACGATATTTGGTAATATTGTGTTATAGATACTCCGAGGGAGACAAGCTTAGCCCTCGTTGAGCAAACGTCATTCAAATAGCGACCATAAGACTTGTGAGTGAAATACTTATACTTTCTTATTTGTTTTATGTGATGTTTATAATTAAATTTTTTATTATAATTATGTATATAGAAATGATGTGTTGAGATATTAGTTACTTGTGGAA
>JAXCLQ010000014.1:3424209-3436904 GCA_035584115.1 Cedrela odorata
ATAAAGATGAAAGGTGTAAGGGGCCCAAAGCGGCCAGGTAAGCCCAAAGGCCCACCGGCCCAGACCAGTTGAACTTCACAATTCCATCATCATTTTCTTTGAGCTTTGAGTTGTATTTTGAAATTAAGACGACGGCGTTTTTATATGCACAAGGGAATGATTATACGCGTGTCGTTTCATATGCCAAATCGTTATTTATTTATTTATTTATTTTTAATTTAATTTAATATTTGTCGATTTTTGTTAATTTATATATCTTTATGTTTATAATAAAATTTATTTCACATAGTATTATGACATATCCGATTAATGTATGTAATCAATGAACTTAGATTTGAGATGAATGATAAATTTGTAGGTTAATTTATTATTATTTTTTCTCTACTTACTTTTATTTTTTATATATTAGACTCTAATATTGTTTCTTATATATTTTTAAAAAATTTTTGTTATATATTTTAAATTTTTTAAATAATTATATTAAAAATATTTATTTTTTAATACAAATTTATGTGATAATATTATATAATTAATTATAAATTTAATATTTTAATTTTATTCACGATGTGTTATGACATAAATGTATTTAACCACCATACATTCTAATGAACAATGGCCCTAAAGCTTTTAAGTAAAATTAAAGTGACAAAGCCATTTTCACATTCGAGATTAATTGGCAGCGAAGAACGGAACGGAGGAAGAATTAATGAATTAATGATATCGCCTTTACATGATTACAAGGTTGAAACTTGAAGATATGCCCACATGACACAAACTACATTACATTCATTTTTATTTTTTTTATTTTTATTAAGTATGAAATATTATTTTATCACAAAAAAATTATTATATTATATTATATTATTAAATAAAGCCATTACTATTTTTTTTCAATTATTAACTGTCTTTTTATTAATAATTAAGGAAATAAAATAATTATTTAATAAAACCAAAATATTTAAACCTTAAAAAAATATTAATTATTTTAATATGAGCGGCGAACTTTAAAATCATTAAAACTCCGGGAAATTATTAAAAATAAAATAAAATAATTATTATTATCTTTAACCTGTAATAAAGCGACCCCGTGATTGCTTGCTTCCCGTTGTAATATAATCTTAAGATGATGACACCATTTCTCACTCTATCTGCAACTATCAATTTTCAATTTTCAACGTCTCGTCTCAATTTCTTTTATGTAAATTCCATGGCCTTTGCCGCTACTCCCTCCTCCTCCTTCTCTCTATCTCCAAAACCTTCTCCATTTCTCACTGCCAATACCGCCACTCTCTTCACATCCTCCCTTCGTTTTACCGCCAAAATGAGCGGTTCGGTTCTTCGTTCTCACTCCAAAAACGACGCCGTTTCGGGTGTTGTTTCCGTCGGTGACGACTTGCCTGCTGACTACGAGGATTGGTTACCTAAGCGGGATCCGAAGGATCGGAGGAGAGCTGGCGTTTTACTCCATCCGACGTCGTTTCGTGGCCCTTACGGAATTGGAGATCTCGGTGACGAGGCGTTGAGATTCATTGATTGGCTTCATGACGCCGGTTGCTCCGTCTGGCAGGTCAGTTTTCTAAAACGCTCCGTTTCAGTTGAATTATTTTGGAAACTTTCTAATTGATATGCTCCATTATAAGAATTACGAGTTTGACGTTCTTTATTTCTAGCTTTGTGTTGCACGTTATTAGTGAATGTCATTGTCGTGCTTTCTTTTATTTCCATAGCATGATGAATTTGTATTGTAAAAGATTCCTTGTTTTCAAATATGCTTACTGAAATTTGTGTATAAATTTAAGAATTTATTTAGTTAGGAAGGATTTGTGATTGATGAATTGAATATGAATTAATTTGCAGGTTCTACCTCTTGTTCCGCCTGGAAGGAAGACCAATGAAGAGGGATCACCGTATTCCGGCCAGGTGATTATGCTTTTTGATTAAATCAAAATCTGCTAAATTTGAACTTACTTTTAATATGTCTAAGAAAACAGGAGTGAAAGGCTCAATTAATCAAATTCATGATGCTTGGCCAGGGGATGCTTTAGCCGTGTTTGCTTATGAAACTACCCAAATTCCTATATATCATTGCTGTTTATGCCAGGAATATTGTTTTTCAATTTTTCAATCATTTTCTTACTGTTCAATCAATAGTTGGAGTGATGGTTTGTTCAAGTTTTTCATCTTGTTTAAGAGGCAATTGCAGTGAAGCAGTTTGTAACAGATTAAGCTTGTTAGTATGTGGAATTCATTAAAAATTATTTTTTGGTGATAGAACCTGAAGTTACTGAAATTATCTTTATTTGTTTGTCTTTGTGAGTACTTTGGAAATTGAGAAAATGACAGAATGTATAAGCGAATCTACCAAAGAATTCTAGGCAAAGAAAATGATACAATTCATGATGGGGAATACTTCTGATTTTTATGGTTCATTAGGGGTATATTGAATTGTTACAAAAAGTTGATGAATGTTTTAAATGCTGCATAAGCCTTTTGACTTATTTTAGTTATCGAATTTTTTATGAAATGCGAGGAAATTAATTATTCTTGTTAAGGAACTTGAAACAGTTGGGCAGCAATTAGTTCATACTGGAACTAAATGAATAACTATAATCAACTAGTTGAGTTTATTCTGGGTCATTAGATTTCATGCTTGTCTTCTATATGTTAGTGAAGCTAATTGTCACTAACGAATGCTTTCAGGATGCAAATTGTGGTAATACACTCTTGATATCTCTTGAAGAGCTTGTTAAGGATGGTTTATTAGCAAAGGATGAACTTCCACAACCACTGTGAGGAATCTGAAATTTGATTTTTTGACGATATTAAGTGCATTTATGTATTCCTTGTTCTATGCGTTGTCTTATTACTATTGTGACTTTTGTGCAGTGATGCTGAGCGTGTGAACTTCTCAACTGTTGCTGACTTGAAGGATCCTTTGATAGCTAAGGTAAACTGTTAGGAAAAGCTTTTCTTTTACGTTCCTTCTTATTTTTGTTTAATCTGTTATGTGTGTTGCATTTTCACATAGCTGAGAAAACAGTTGGCCTGCTAATGATGCATTGATTATAATTGTCTATTATCTATTTGAATTCCTTCCTTACAATTCTCTCTTAACTTAAAA
Source organism: Cedrela odorata (assembly GCA_035584115.1). Taxonomy (NCBI): domain Eukaryota; kingdom Viridiplantae; phylum Streptophyta; class Magnoliopsida; order Sapindales; family Meliaceae; genus Cedrela; species Cedrela odorata. The sequence continues at coordinate 3,427,331 of JAXCLQ010000014.1, forward strand.
GTCAACTGTTTGGACTCTAAATGATTTTATAGAATGACCTTTCACTCTATCAAGCTTTCAAATAATCATTAGAGCATGTTACTACCAAGTCATTCACCCACTACCCTGATTCAAAACTGCTAGCACAACCACTTACTTCCGTTGTCTTATGATTGCACTGCTACATCAATTGCCATTACAAAATCTGTTTCTCAGTCTAGCTTAATTTCATGTTACTGCAATGTATCTGCCGTGTCATCTTGTAGTTATAAACATTGAACAAAGGAATCAGATATAAGATCACTGAGTCAAGGTTAAAGTTAATCAAATATGTATCTAATTTGTTCAACTTTGTTCAACTTTGTTTCCTTTAGGACTATAAAATTGAATTTAGATGGGTGCTAAAGATAAGGTTGTAAAAAGAAATAGAATGAGCAATAATTATGTCAGAAAAGAAATTTTGCTTGAACTAATATTTATAGGGGACTAGCGTACTTTTGTTATGAGTGTCTTTGTTGTTTCATTAAGTGCATTTGCTAGACAGAACAGAATCGGGGTATGACAGTTAAGAATATGTATACGACCTGGAAATTGACATTTTTAGGAGTCAGGGATTCACGTAAATCTAATATGAAATGGATTGGAGGCTACTACATATCTTTGATAATGTTCTTTCTACAAAGTATGGTGTTTGCTCTCCTTGGATTATTTGGAGTTTTCGCTGTCCTTTCTATCTGAGATAAATGTATCTCTTGCATGAAACAGATGGAGAAAAAAATGTTGAAGAAAGGAGAACGATATCTGCAAAGGCTTCATGAGTCTTAGATTTGTCTTGCTGTATAGCTGTTCTGTAAATTAGTTTTCAGTCTCTGTTTCTACACCCAAATTTATCTTATGCTACTCCTTTTGTTAGGCTGCAAAAAGGCTCATCCAGAGTGATGGTGAAGTCAAAAGTCAACTTGAGGATTTCTGCAGAGAACCCAATATATCAAGTGAGAAATTTCATGTGTTTAGTTTTCTTTTCCTTATTTATTTCCTTTGTTGGGGTGGGATGGACCTTTTTTTATCAATTCATGTAATTGTACTTTTATTATTCAAGATCCCAAATTCAAATTGCTTTCATATGCACAAAAAGTGAATGTATTAGACAGTTAGAATTATCTTTGGATAATAGTTGTGTGGAATTCACTCACTGCAAGCTTTTGTTGTGGAGTTAGGTTAAGTTGTTTTTTCAATTTTGTAGGCTGGCTTGAGGAAGCAGCTTATTTTGCTGCTATAGACGATAGTCTAAATACATTCAGTTGGTACTTTTGGCCCGATCCCTTAAAGAATCGCCATCTTGCAGCACTGGAAGAAATTTACCAAAGTAAAAAGGAATTCGTAAGAACTGGATTTCTCTTGTCTCATTGTTAAGGTTTTTGTAAGAACTGATTTACTCTGTCGTCATTTTTATAGGCTTGTAGTTTGTCACATTTTCTATTTGATGCAAATAGTCCTAATGATTTTCTACTCTTGCTTTCATTTTTCGCAGATTGATCTATTCATTGCCCAACAATTCTTATTCCAAAGGCAATGGCAAAAAGTTCACAACTATGCACAAATGAGGGGCATCAGTATAATGGGAGACATGCCTATCTACGTAGGTTATCATAGTGCAGATGTTTGGGCTAATAAAAAACATTTTATGCTGGTGAGTAGTTTTTCAACATATTGTGGGAGATGTTGATTATCTAACCCCGCTTCGAAATCGTTCAATCCTTGGAGTTAAGTTACTAACTTTAATAGTTGCCGGGCAGAACCGGAGTGGTTTTCCTCTTCAAGTTGGTGGTGTCCCTCCTGATGCCTTTAGTGAAACTGGTCAGCTATGGAACAGGTTTGTACTTATTTCTTTTGCCATCCAGCAAACACAAGATTAAAATAATGTTTCATAAATCTCTTTAATTTTGTTTTCACTACAAAAATCATCTTTTCATTTATTCAATATCCTGAAAGAAACTGTGTTCATATAGATAAGGATGTAACCTGCTGAAAGAACTTAACTTTCTTCTACCTCAGACAGAATTGTAACCTGGTGTACGTGATGATATTTTTGCATTCTATCTATCTTGTATTTTAATGCTTTTTTAACTTTTTATTTTTGTTTAATGCTTTGTGGCTTCCCATCAAGCATTAAAGCGAATGCTTAGGAAAAGTAAGTGGATAAGTGATGATATAAGAGATTACCTATAACCAGATTGTAATACATTCTTGTCGTACATGAGATGAGAATCATGTTTGGTACTCGGATAATGTTACCTATACCATGTTATGTCTAAACTCGGTTCATAATTTGTTCTCATGTTGCAATATTTTCCAGCTGACCGATTAACTTCACTGTTTGACTTAAAAGCCCTCTGTATGATTGGAAAGCGATGGAGAAAGATGGATTTTCATGGTGGATTCGCCGCCTTCAACGTGCACAGGATTTATATGATGAATTCAGGATTGATCACTTTAGAGGATTTACTGGCTTTTGGGCTGTACCATCTGGTAAGATGATATTCAATTAGACAGAACTTCTTGCTTGTTTCGTATGTATGTTGCACTGATATATTACATTATTGTGCAGAAGCAAAGATTGCAAAAGTTGGACGATGGAAGGTAAGGTTTATTGAATTATAGACTTAAAATTGCATTATAAGTTTATTGAATTATCACATAATCAATCTTAGATATTATTTTGATGACAGTAGGCGGGACCGGGAAAATCCTTGTTTGATGCCATCTCCAGAGCTGTTGGAGATCTCAATATAATAGCGGAAGATTTGGTATGTTATAGGATCCAAACAACTCAATTCTTCACTTACTTTTCCTTTTTGTCTTACCATACAATGTTTAGCCATGGTTGAATCATATTACTTACTAACAGTTACTAATCCCTGGAATCATGGAAAACAAGGCTGACATAAATTCTATGGCCGTTCACATGTTGATTTTTTTGGTCGAATGAATTGCCTTCTGTCCATCATTAAGTTGTCCTCCCTTTTTTTGTGGGTGGGTTTGGGATTTTAGATCTGTTGGTGATATTTCTGGAATGTACAAAATGCTCTACTGCTTGCATGGTTTCAGAGTGGTAAAATTAAAACTGAAGGCAAACTATGAAAATATTGATAAGTTCTCCACATGTACAGCTGATTCAATCAGTGGATCAGCTAAATGACTAGACAAATCCAGCTGCTAGTTCTGCTCTAGACATACAACATCTGGTTTAAGTGCTTTATATTATCAGGTTAAATTAATATCTTCTTCATGGAATGTGTAGATAATCATAAGAATAGATTCTCTGTTATTGGTCATTATCAGTGTTAAATTAATATTTCCTCAATTGATAATTATAGATAATCATCTGGCATGTAGATACTAGATACCCTGCTGTTAGTCCCCATCAATAATTGTCGTGATCATTGGATAGCTTTGCTCTAGAAATCTTGTCCACGTATTCATTGATCACTTCTGTTGATATGTTCTCATCTCTTTTAGAATCATGTGACAGGGAGTTATCACTGAGGATGTTGTTCAGCTCAGGAAGGCTATTGGGGCACCCGGAATGGTTGTTCTCCAGTTTGGTAAGAACTAATTGTTAATTTAAGTGTGCTACCGGCATTTCAAATTATTATCTTCAAGTGATAATTTGAAGTTTGCTTGGTCTTTATTCATGTTCTGCATTTTCTTGATATAGCTTTTGGAAGTGATGCGGATAACCCTCATTTGCCTCACAATCATGAGCACAATCAAGTTGTGTACACTGGAACTCATGATCATGACATGGTAAGGTCCTTTATTTCATAGACATAATCTTTTCTAGATTTTCTTATCTTTCCAAAAAAATAAGGGGAATTTGGTACATGATTTGGAGTATCTTTTCACTATCTTGAGCACAATCAAGTTTTGTACTCTGGTATTAACAGTAATGACACAATAAAGATCCATAATTACTCTGACATTTCATTACTCTGGTTGTCCCATACATTGAAGAATAATTTAATCTTTGACTGTTATTGTGATGTTTATTTGATTTGACCTAAAATAATCTCTTTTAGATTATTAAACGTGGCCAACTGATAGTTATCTTGTTATTGTAGATCCGAGGTTGGTGGGATACTGTAAAGCACGAAGAGAAGTCCAATGTGACTATTTTCCTTTCCTTAATCTTTTATATCTCAGATACATTTAAACGAGGCTTATGCTCTGCAATTTTTGACAATGTAATTGTTGTCACAGGTACTGAAGTATCTTTCTATAACTGAAGAAGACGATATCTCTTGGGCACTCATCCAAGCTGCTGTGTCTTCTGTGGCCCGAACTGCAGTCCTTCCTATGCAAGATATCCTCAGGCTTGGTGGTTCTGCCCGGATGAATATTCCTTCAACTCAGGTAAAACATATGCATAGATGTAAAATGTGTCCAGAATCAATGATAATTAGGGCTTGGGGAACAATCCAATTGGAATCTGGGCATTGATAGGCTGTTTTAGTCTAGTCCTGTGTAACCTAGATAGATAATACAAGTCTGTATGTAGCATAACTTATTTTCTTATTTTTCTTACAGTTTGGAAACTGGGGTTGGAGGATTCCTAGTTCAACAAGTTTTGATCGCCTGGAGACCGAGGCGACGAAACTGAGAGATATGCTTAAAAGGTATGGGCGCCTATAAGAATGCCTGAGATTTTTCGATATCCAAGTAAGAAATGTTGTATGAGACCAATTTATTATGTATAAGCCCACGTCACTTTTATGAATAATCAACTTGTCTGACATGAGGCAAGAATTTGCAGTTAAACTTTTATTTCAATGAAATAAAATTTGTTCTTGTTTGTTAATTCCAGTAATATGGCTTTTGTTACTTGAACCATTTGGCTTTTAATATTCAGTGGAAAGGGCATGAAGCTAATGTTAACAGTGTATGATATTTAGTGATTTTCTCTATTATTTAGTTGACATTTTATCGATTGAAGGAAAGGGAAAAATTACCATTGCTATCTAAAGCTAACCTTCCGGGAATTGGACATGTCAGTATTTTGTTACAGATGATATCAACCAACATATCTGGGTTTGTTTCATTGCATATTTTCCCAGGATCTGAAAACTACTACTTCGCTACTATCAATTCATGAAAAGCACAATAATTTTTGCTGCAAGTCTATACATGATCAATGTATAGATATATAGTTTCCACAATCATTTTTACAATTGCCATTCTTCCTTGGCATTGTTTTAATACATTTGAAAACTGAAAAAAAAAAAAAAAAAAAAAGACTACCCGAAGGCTTGTGATTGTGGAACTATGCAGCATTCTCGATTGCTTCAATGCACTCTACTACATTTGCCTTCTTTGACATTGCTGCCATTAGAGCTTCACGAATCACCTTGTTAGTTTTTAGTAGTGATGAACATACAAAACCTGCATCAAAATTACTGGCATCCGTTCTATTATCTGCATGCATCAAATTTGTTGGAATTTCTCGACATCAATCAGCAGACACTCGAAAGTGAAATTCAAGCCGTAAGAATCAGCTGTGTATACAGTTGTGCAGTTGAAGAACTTACTGCCCATCTGGTAAGAATTGTTGCTGGTCTTTGCTAAGCTGTGGTTTGCTTCTATTGATAAATCTCTTGAAAAATGTAATAAAATAAAAATAAAAATTATAGGTGACGGATTTTATGCCTGAAGAGTGAAAAGACCAGCAGATTGACCGACACTTTATCTTATTGCAGGCCTTCTGCTGCGAGTCTGGCCATTGCTACAACCGCCAACCTGAGAAAAATTGTGTCAATTTAATATCACCAATCAAGTTTCTGATCACTACCAATACACTACATAGTTTGAGCTAACTTTTCTCTTTTTGCAACATTTTCTGTCAAAGGGGGATACCTGTCAAGTTCCCTGGTATCAAGCTGTTCACTGTATAACAAATTTTCCAGCCTTTCATCGATAAGATTGACATTCTCTTTTCCGATATCCAGTGAATAGCCGAGATTGGGAAGGCCGAGCAAATAGGCAACTAGAATTGCAGAAAACACTATCGAATTAGCAAGCAACGGAGAAAGTCATGTCACGTTGAATAAATCAAATTTATTGTTAGTGAAATTACTAAAGAAATGAGCTGCTTCTTGCCTCCTAACTATCTCCTGATAATCAGGAAAAAAATGCAGAGAAGCCTTGAATTGCAGCTTGTAGAAGCCCGTAACAGCAAAAGAAGAGCATAATTGTCGGTCTAAGCAATTAACTCTCATCTACAGAATTGAACTACAATCTTCGGTAGCTTTAATACGTTAAGATTACGGAAAATAAGACTCTCAGATTAATATACTCTATTTCTTCAAATGCTCCCAATGGGCAGGACTACTAAAGAAATGCTACCAATTAAGTATGGCATAGAGAATCCCCAGTCCTGCTTGAAACGGTATAGCACGTAAATATTCATAAACTAATTTACTAAAATAGTCACCTTCATATAATAAATTATTTTAAAGTTTTGATATTGGTACAATAGATTTGTTTTTTTGAACACTTTAATTGGGGACCAATATGTAAGATTTTAAAATTTATAGCATTATTAGTTAATTTTAAAAATTTGAGAGTCCATTTGATATTTTTAAATTTCGGAGCCCATTTGAAAATTTCAAATCACTTGTAGTTTGTCTTTTGAATTAAGTAGGTTTTGAGTACATAATATGACATGCTCTTGAGGTGAATCTAGAGAAATTATAAGCCTAATAAATAATGCAACGATTGATAAATGATTCCGATTGAAAGCATTAAGAAAATTTGGAACATCGTCTATGATTCTCATACACAAGATAGAGCAGAAACAACGCTTGGAAGATGAAATACAAGAGAAAGTGAAGAAACTAAAGTTACCCAGGGAACCTGGCCAGCAAGAATACCCAAAAATCTGGTTGTTCCGACTACTGTGAAAAGGCCTGTATTGCTGAAATGCATCAAACATATGAACAGTACTTATTATGCTTATTAACACTATTGTAATATACTTGCATCATTTCTGACACTCGGGATGGCAAGTTTCTTACTATCTTTCTGCGGCAAATACAAATCAGTCAAAAATCAAATGTAGCAACAAAGAGAGCACGAAATCGATTATCAAACATGTTGCACAAGTGTACATTATAACAAAACAAGTTCTTTATACCATTATTTGACAGTTGACTTATCTTTAAGATCTTGCATTTTTACACCCTTGGAAAAATTGTTTACTATTTCTACTTAATTTTGAAAGTACCACAGCTAAATTGTTTGATAAACACTCATTTTTTAACTAGCAGGTAAACGTTCAATTATCACTCACTCGTACGCTTTTAAGGTACAACACGTTAACTCCAAACGTATCCTTACGGTTAGATGAAATTACTAAAGGAAGGGGTTCAATTCTCACTCAATGCATTATGTGGGCAGAAATCTCCATAAATTACTGGAGTAGATTTGGCCATTTCTGCGCTTAGTTATTTGCATCATAAACCGAATGTCACTTCCATAATCTACCAAAAATATAGAGTAAAAAATCACATGGGTGAAAGAAACAGATACTATGAAAATTTGAGGAAAGAGATTAAGAAGAAGAGAGAAGAAGAAGAAGCAGATGCTCTGATTCTGGGGAAACCGTAGCACTTTTGAGATTGATATGGAAATGAAGTTATTGCAGCATAAGCCATTATGAGTATGAAGAATAAAATAAAGAAGGTTTGGCGAGGGAGGATCAGTTATCGACTATATTTTAAAAAGAGAAAGAAATGTTGAGAGTGGGATTTGAACCCACGCCCTTTCGGACCAGAACCTTAATCTGGCGCCTTAGACCAACTCGGCCATCTCAACTTTGTTATGCGAGTGCCCTAGAGAAAGTATAAATTAGAATTGTGGTTTTCTTTCAGAAAATTTCTGCCTTCATTAATAACCACGCATTTCCAAACAATGCATAAATAACAATCAGTTCTGCCAATGACTTTAACCAATCGAGCATCTGAGAATATATTTCAAGTATATCAGCTGACAGCAGCCTATTATATAACCTTTGGCACACACTTCAGCTCAGCTCATCAGATTTCACATAAATTAGTAGAATCTGAATTGGATGGCGTCTTATTTCTTTGATTTCAACAATGTCGGCCATTTCCAAAGCTGCAGCATCTGTTTAATAAAAATGGCTTTGGTTTTTTAAAGCTTCAGAAACTGCTCTGCTCTGTGTTCTGTCAACAGCCTTTGCCCGAATAGAAAACATGAAAATATAAAATGATATTCGGTCAGCTTTTTGCCATTGTTATATGCTTACTTACACCTTCACCATCACATCACCTCACGCACTATCAATTAGTTTAGGGTTTTTCTATGATATGGATGTCAAATTTATCACATAAAAAGATATATAATTTATCAATTTAAATAATAATCTTTCAAATTTTAAAATTTTATATTTTACACACAACTTTCATGTTAATGTTTTATATGTATTGTAAATATTCAATTTCAGTCTATTAATTGTGTGATATATATATATGTGTGTGTATATATATATAATATTATATTCTTAATATGTTATTTAACTCAATCAACATTATTTTGTATGAGTGTATCAATATAGGTATGTTTGATTTTTTTTTATTTAACTTTAAAAAAATGAAAAAAAAATGTTCGATAAACATCAACTTTTAAAGAGATTATTTGCTCACTCGTCTTTTTACTAATATTTGATATCGGTTAATTCTACCTCGCAATCGTTGTGACTTTAAAGTTATAATATTTTATTCTTAAATATATCTTATATTAACCTCTCTCATTGGGAGAGAATTTTTAAGTTAAATTTTAGTTAGATTCTATTAAGAGTGTAAATTAATTTTTAAGTGGTTCTAATACACCTCAAACTATAATATAATAATAAGATGTGCATATATCTAACACTAAAATATTGAATACATTTAGCGTAGGATATAAATTATAAAAATAACTAAAAGTAAAAAATCATCCACCTATGTTACAGAAATATAAATTTAATCTCTCAAAAAACTTGCACCAAAATATATGGTAGCTAGCCAATCCCCACTAGATTGTTCTCTTGAGCCTTCTCTAGCATGATTTGTCACAAATTGTTGCATATAATATCATATATTATATCACTCGAAAACAAGGCACACTGAATCCATTGACTATTCTTTCTTGATTTCAACCATTACTGTTTTCCTGCAAGAAAGCTGCTGCAGAAAACAAAACAAACACAGCAAAGCAAAGCAAGCTCCACAAGTTAATTTACAGCCCTCTTCTCTCTTATCTCTCTCTCTCTCTCTGCATGCATGCACGCATATTTTTGCTGTGTTTCAGTCTTTAATTTCAGGCAGAAACAAAGCAAAAAAAAAAAAAATGAACGAATCCAGAGAAGAGAGAAAGAGAAATACGTATCTGATGACCAAAAAAATTTAAAGTCTGTACAGAAAATAATTACCATTTTCACGTGGTTTTGTTCCATTTTTCGATTCTCGTGCTTCATCTTCTTCGTATCTGACATTCAAAACGACGTGATCACCAAGCTATATATATATATATATATATA
>JAXCLQ010000014.1:3456967-3497767 GCA_035584115.1 Cedrela odorata
ACTCAGGTTAAACACTTAAAGTTAGTAACTACACCTGATCATACAAACTGACTGAGAGAGAGAGAGAGAGAGAGAGAAAATGAATTCTACTTCAAGCTTACGCATGCAACAGCAATAACTCACCATATATCATGCCTTTGCATAACCTCTTGAAACTGAAATTACAAATTATCAAGAATTGAATCATTCTATTTAAGCTCCAAAGAAGAACATACATGAATTTAACCAATTTTTTTATGCAATTGCCACTGAATAAATTGACATAAATCAAATTTCGGATAAAATTGCCCTTTTTCTATTGTTTTAATCTGAATCCTACAAACATGATAAATACATATGCCATTTTCTATTTATCCTAGAAATCTCTGCTTTAAGATCATAAGGCAGCTTTTCTGGTAGTAAGATCTTAACATTTATTCCACATTTCAGCCTCAAGGGTTTCAAGTTTAAATTCCTTCCTAGGCAATCTAGAAAGTATTCAAACTCATACTAAAGGCGGCATTAAGGAGAGGAAACTCATTAGGTAAAAAGAAACTTTCACTTAACAGAAAATGTCTTACTTACAATCCAATTTCAACCAAAATTCCAAATCTTAGCATGTCTGACTTCTGAAGTGCCTAGAACCCGAAGTTTGAAGTGACCCTTAAACACAGCATCCAACCACTATATTACTTCACCAAGCTAGATATAAGGCGACATTGTAACTTCAGAAGCTATTTAGTACCCACTGAATAGTATGATCAGTCAAGCAAGATTAGAAGCTTCCATTTCTAGCGCCTCTTTACATATAAATATATACAATTTATAGATCTATTTGACATTCTAATTCTCTACATAGACATAACTTCAAATCATTTTTTTCTCTGGCCATACAAGCAGAAAACTTATTATACATTTCTAGTGGCTATTGTTCATCTATATCTATCCCAATGAGCCGTTTATGGGATTGTTTGTGTATGTATGAGTAATATCAAATCAAACTAGGTCTAACATTTTCTTAGCTGACATCACTCAATATAAAAAAACCAAATCATCAAATATGACCATATTAAGCATGAAAAATGTTGGAATACAATGGTAACTACCTGGAAAGTTCTTAATAGAGCAAGAAACCTTCAAAGAGTTTGATCTATGCCGATTTGAAGCAATATTATGCTCCATGTGAGCTGAAATCAGCACCCGAAACCTCTTCTCTTCCCTCATTCTCCTAGAAAATCGAACAGAACCGCTCGTTTCTCTCGCAAACTTCCCCGAATCAATCCACGTCGGGTATTGTAATGTTTGCAGCACTTTAGCCTCCATTTCACTGCTAAAATAAGCAAACGATCAAATATGAATATCTTCAAATGAATTTCAGATCCAATTAATTGAATTCAGACACCAATAACAAACGTCGATAACAGAAATTGATATACGAGTACATTATAAAAAATAATACATCAGAAATGCTCTGTTTGGATGCTGAGAAAACACAGGAATATTTCGAAACCAGTTACTCCTCGGTTTTCTCGACAGCCAAACGCATTACATAATTGATAAGTTTGAAATAAGAAATAAAAAATGTGGAACGAGTTTCCGAGACCGTGTTGACTCAGTAGAATGAACGATATTTACAAACGCACCTTTAAAAATGAGAGCAAGAGCAAAGCGTCTTCTTCAGTTGTTAATTCAACTGGTTTCGAAGAGGCGTCTATAAATATAGCGGGCGATTTTTACACGCGTAAATTTTATTTTATTTTTATAGCTTCTTATTAATAAAATTAAAATAATAAATAAATTAAATAATATTATATATAATTTTGCTGATTTTTTATGAATTTTTTTAATTATAATTAAATAATATAATAAAAAATACACAATAATTCTCATTATTATCTATTTATTTATTTATGCATTGTTGTGGCAACGACCGGACGACAGCACGTCTCTCTTTACCAACCCAAGCGTGTGTGGTCGGTAGCAATTTATGGTAGGGGGTCGGTAAGAAGATTCTTCTAAGTACATTTTGTGGTGGTTGTTTGTGTTTTCGTGCTTGCGCGAGTTCTTTTTAACTGGAGAATTTTGTAAGGGTAATTACGATAGGATCCCTCAATTTTATGATTATATTAATAAAGATATAATTTATAAATTAATATCAAAATAGTCTTCAGACTTCATACCCACTTGTTAAATTGCTATTACAATGATAAATATTAACTGTGACATAGGTATTTTGATTATTTTAATAGTGTTAAAAATATATTTAATATAAATAAATAAATTACATTCTTATTTATACAAAATATATATAATTTTTTCTAGATAAAAGTTAATTAAAGATAGATTTTCCTAATTAATAATTGATAATATATTAAGGGGAAGAGGTCTATTTAAAAAAACTTGCAAATTATATCCTTATTTCGTAAAACATAAAAGTTCGAAGATTAGTATAAAATTCATTAACCCATGGTCTTAAAATTTGGTTGGTTCATGATACTTTAATATGTACAATGTATTTAATAATAAAAATATACATAAAAGTTAGGTCACGAGGTCGATGTGACAAATATGGTTTTGGGTTTATGCCAATTCCATTTGACATTATTTTCATAAATTTAGTTATTTTTCCACCGAGCAAGAAGTTGTCAATGATGATTTACTTCATGATCTAAGTGTTAAATAATTAGATTTATTTTTTTATTGTTTTTAAAGAATGACTAGTTAGTTTATCACCTTCGTTCATAGATGTTATAAGTTGGTAGGTGACACATGACTATCTCATTCGTTTTCAAGAGTTGGTGAACTTGAAGTCGACATTAATAAATAAATAAAAATTAAAAATTAAGTATTATATTATTATTTCATAATATTTTGTCTATTTAATTAATAAAATACAAAACATTGCATAAATTTATGAAACATAAAAATTTATATGATGCATGCAACGCAAATTTGGAAATAGAGGAACAAGCTATCCGCCCGCACGTGATTCTATTTCTCTTAAACAGAAAAATCCCAAGACCAGCAGCCTGTGCTACTCCCAGCTCGTGCAGTCGTGCGCCCACGCCGACCCAACTACCCAGTTTTGTCCCTACTTGCACGGTGCACCCCTACCTAGTGTGTGAATACTGTCAATTAACTCGAAAATATATTCAGAAAAATGTTAACCCCGAAAACTTGATCGATTTCTAATGTTTGGACTGGGCCAAATGAAAAGTGCTTCTGTTTTTGCCCAATTGAGTTAGCAGTAGACCGTTAAAAACGAAGCTTAGCGGCGGCAAAATTTGATCATGATTCTACGAGCATGATCCCGTTACAGAATGAGAAATTACCGCCAATTAATACACCGTCTAAGACAACATTGTTATAGAATCAAGAACAAACATTCCTTCAATTTCTCCAACTTATCAACATTACCTGTAATTTCTCCACCAAACTCAACTCTTCAATCTTCTGATACCCGTTCAAAACGGAGTGTTTTTACATACCTCTTACAACTCGCCGTTGCTGATAGCAGTGAGCGTATTTTGGGGTATAAGCAAGTTCACGCGCAAATAATTGTTGACGGATTACAATCTGATACTTTTCTTGCGAACATACTTTTGAAGAATTATTCAAAAGGTAATGATTTAGATGGTGCACAGAAGTTGTTTGATAGGATGTCTGAGAGGAACATAATTTCGTGGTCTTCGTTGGTTTCGATGTATACCCGACACGGTTATAGCCAAGAAGCTTTGACAGTGTTTATTGGGTTTCTAAAAGGTGGTGATGGGCGGCCAGATGATTATATTTTATCGAGTGTCGTTTGTGCGTGCACACAATTGGGTGGTGATGATAATGTGGGTGAGCAAATGCATAGTTTTGTTACGAAGAGTGGTTTTGATCGAGATGTTTATGTGGGTACATCGTTGATTAATTTTTATGCGAAAAAAGGCAGTCTAGATGTTGCCAAATTGGTTTTTGATGGTTTGATGGTGAAAACTTCTGTTACTTGGACTTCAATCATAACGGGGCATGTGAAAAGTGGGAGCAGTGATGTGTTATTGAAGTTAATTAATCAAATGAAAGAAACTGACGTCGTTCATGATAAATATTTGCTGTCTGCTGTATTGAGTGCTTGTTCAATGCTTGATTTCATTGAAGGAGGGAAGCAAATTCATGCTTATGCATTGAGGAAAGGAATGGAAATGGATATTTCAGTGTTTAATGTGCTTATAGATTTTTATGCAAAGTGTGGTAGAGTAAAAACGGCTAGGAGGCTTTTTGATGAGATCGTAGTTAAAGATATTATTTCTTGGACCACAATGATTGTTGGGTACACACAAAATTCTTTTGATAGGGAAGCCATGAAACTGTTTACAGAGATGACAAGATTGGGATGGAAACCCGATGACTTTGCTTGCTCTAGCGTTCTCACATCATGTGGTTCACTTGAGGCTTTAGAGCAAGGGAGGCAAGTGCATGCTTACTCTATCAAGGCCAATCTCGAATTTGACAATTTTGTGAAAAATTGTTTGATTGATATGTATGCAAAATGTGATTCATTGACAGATGCAAGAAGAGTTTTTGATGTTATGGCTGATCGCAATATGGTCTCATACAATGCAATGATCCAAGGATACTCAAAACAGGAGAAGATATCTGAAGCATTGGATCTTTTTCATGAGATGAGGCTTGGGTTTGTTCCTCCAAGCCTCTTGACATTTGTTAGCTTATTAGGACTATCAGCTTCAGTTTTTTCCTCGGATTTAAGCAAGCAAATTCATGGTCTCATCTTCAAATATGGGTTCTTCTTTGAAGTATTCGCAGGCAGTGCTCTAATAGATGCTTATTCCAAGTGCTCTTGTATTAAGGATGCAAGATTTTTGTTTGATGAGATGAATGATAAAGATATTGTTGTATGGAACACAATGCTTTTAGGTTATACCCAACAGTTGGAAAATGAAGAGGCTCTCAAGCTCTACCTTTTACTACAGTTATCAAGAGCAAGACCTAATGAGTTTACTTTTGCCGCTCTAATCGCTGCAGTCACTAACCTAGCAAGTCTACAACATGGTCAACAGTTCCATAACCACCTCTTAAAGTTGGGTTTGTACTTTGATCCATTTGTTACAAGTGCACTTATAGATATGTATGCTAAATGTGGAAGCTTTGAAGATGCTTATAAAACTTTTGGTTCCACAATTTGGAAAGATGTCGCGTGTTGGAATTCCATGATCTTTACTAATGCACATCATGGACAACCCGAGAAAGCTCTTCTGTTGTTCAAAGAAATGATGAAAGAAGGAATAGAACCCAATTATATCACATTTGTGGGTGTGCTATCAGCATGTAGCCATGGAGGACTTGTAGAAGATGGACTCCGTCACTTTGAATCAATTGCTGGATTTGGAGTTGAACCAGGGATAGAACATTATGCTTCTGTGGTTTCTCTATTAGGGCATGCTGGTAAACTATATGAAGCAAGGGATTTTATCCATCAAATGCCAATACAACCAGTTGCTGCAGTGTGGAGGAGTTTACTTAATGCATGTAGAATGTTTGGTAATGTAGAACTGGGAATATATGCAGCAGAGATGGCAATTTCTACAGATCCAATAGATAGTAGTTCATATACTTTACTTTCAAATATTTTTGCATGTAACAGTATGTGGGCAGATGTCAAGAGGGTGAGGAAGAGAATGGACCTTGATGGGGTAACGAAAAAAACTGGTTGTAGTTGGATAGAAGTGAATAATGAGGTCCATGCTTTTGTTGCGAGAGACAAAAGTCATCACGAGATTGATCTAACATATTCAGTTTTAGATAATTTGATTCTGCAAATTAAAGGGATTGGTGATGTGCCTGATATTACCTTGCTTCAGTTGAATGACTGAGGATAAGTTGTTGACATTAGCAATAGAAAGACAAATCTTGATCTCTTGACTAAAGCTTTGTTTGGTATCTACTCCAAGCCATAGTTTTTGTGAGATGGAAGCACTAGATGTCAAATATTAGTGCAAAAATGAGTGGCTCCTACTAAAAGTTGGTGTTATCAAGCACATTTTTATCTTTGCTTTCAAAGTTACGTGGACTCACCATAATACCAAAAAAAGCCTTACTGTATAATGAATTTTTGTTTGAAGCAGCTGTAATCTTGAAATTAGATGGATATTCTTCTGGAGTACATCTACAACTTACTTTCTGCTGAATGTTCAGTGTAGAATATCAAAAAGTTCACTGGTGCGTAACCTGTTAAAACATTCACTTGGTTTTATCACCAAGCAGTTACCATCTGAGCTGAAGTGCAAAAGCAGTGGCATTAAGCTCTTTCTCCGGTTTTGAACCACTACAGAGGTGGAGAATCTGCTGACAGACACTTAGTTGCGAGGTACGTAGTCTTTGGAAATCATTCGAGTTATTTTCATTGAAATTAGAACAACAATTTAGGAAGTAATATCCTCATATTTCCAGGATAATTTAGGTTATCTTGGAGAGAATGAGTAGGAAAACAAATTTAAGGTCATTGAGAACATGAGGGGAAAGAGAACAAAAATAGATTTTTTTTTCTTTTTTTAAATATTGTATTATGTTATCTCTTGATTCTTGAATATTCCTTTTAAGATATATATGTTATGCCTTAAGTAGCATTTTCTATCTCAATATTTTCATTCTAGGGCTTTTTTTTTTTTTTTTAAACATTCCGGATCTTAATTTTTCTTTTCTTCCAGGAAGAAAGAACTGTGAAGGCCAAATGTAGGAAATACAAAAAATCAAAACGTATATCACTCTGAAGCTGAAATTCCGTGAAACTATGGCATAAACAAGATAGATCAGATTACTCTTACCAGGGTAGGAGATTATGGATAATCTTCCTCACTACTGCCTAGTTAGGTAGGTTCTATTTTTATTTTCTTGTCCTTTTTGTAATTATTTTTTCTCATTTTTCATTAATCTATGTTATAATTCCATTTCGAATTTCATGAATGATAATTGTACATATGGTTTGTACTTCAAATAAACTTAGGAAAACAGAAATTCAAGGAACAACTTTCACTTTACATGCAGTGACCATTAATCAAGAAGACTTCTCCTAGAAACCTTTCATGCAAAAATCCCGAAATTATATCTTGTTCAAGCCCTACAATATCCGGGTTCAGACATGAGATGTTCCTCGATGAGATTGTCAACTGACACCAAGTCATCGACAATGGTAAGAATTGTCTGCATTTTCTTCACGCCATGTCCAACAGGGACAAGTTCAGATGCTCCCAAATGCAACCATTCCATCCAAATGCTTCTTACTGCTTCCAGGAGATTTTTCACGTAAGTCTCATCGTCCCATGGCTTCACATCCGACAGAACCAATGACTTGACAGCTGCCGGAGTTCCAAGCATTCGGCTCTGCATCAAAACTACCAGGAAAATGCTCAAAGAACACACGAGTTAAGTCCTCACAATGAAGAAGAAAAAATATGTTCAAAGAAGTAACTTCCTACAAAAGTACTTTTGCAAAATGCAGCTTTTTTTTTTAACTTAATTCTTTCTTACAGCCAATTTTCTTTTATTTTGTGGTACTCGCTTTACAATTTCTCGGTGTAGTTGGGAAATGAATTCTCAAAGTGGACTTATTTGTGAATCTTCTTTTCTTTCAAGCCCTAGTAATTTTATCTATTTCACAATAATAAGCATGAATTTTACCAAGTATTTTTAACATATTTATAAAATAAAAGATATTTTTTTAACAATCAATTTCTAGCATGTTTGACTGAATAACTCATAAATTTTGTTGTAAAATAATATCTTCAAATTATGTATCCAATATGAGTATCAATTGATTTAATCGATAAAATTTTTCATGACTGTAAATAAAATAAATTTTGAGTTTGAACTCGTTTAGACAAAATTGTGAAGAAGGGTGTGGTTATATTTATATTTATATAATCATTAAAAAATGCCTTAACAAAATTTTTTTATTTTATTTATTTTATTTCACTCTATTAATTTTATTTTTAAGAAAAAAAATATTAGGCTGGGCTTCAAATCTGTTCGGCCCGAAGCCGCCCACGACGCAATTCGAACAAAGCCCAGACGCTTTAGTTAAAATTTAAACCCTTGCCGTTTCTTTCTCGTACCTTCCTTCGTATTCTTCTACCTCAAAACTCGCTTAACTCACACAGATATTCGTCACAGCTCTATCTCAACTGCCGTCACCGTGATCTGATTACCAGAAGAAACCTCTCTCACCTGCAACAATGGCGACTGTGATGCAGAAAATCAAAGACATCGAAGATGAGGTAGCTCTGTTTAGATTTTATTAATTTTGATTCATATTTCATTCGTGAAAAATTGATTACCTAATCACATTTATTTATGCCAAAAAAAATTATTTTAATTTTTTGAAATTCTATGTTTTTTTTTAACTCAAAAAATATATATTTGGCAATTTGAGAATAGAATATGAACTTTTGAATTTACTTGTGTTTATTGCAGATGGCGAGGACTCAAAAGAACAAGGCTACAGCGCATCATCTTGGCTTGCTCAAGGTATATAATTATTGTTGTATAAGTGATAATTTCACTGAGATCCTATTAGGTTTTTGGATTTTTCGCTTAGCCCCTTGCAAGTTTTAAAAATAGGTAGGGGGAGCTCCTAATGTAAAATGTCAGTTTTAATATAAGTTGTATAACCTTACTTAAAACTACTTGTTCTAGTGAGTTTGTTAAATATTCGTGGCTTTATTGAAATTTAATTCTTTTATTGTATCAAACATTGATTTTTAAAAAAAAAATTATTTATGAAAATAAAAATAACATTTTATTTGGTTTAAGAGATGTCAGTGAACAATTTGGAAACCTCTGGAGAAATCCCTGTTTATTTTCTGTAATTTGTGGTAGTTAAGTAATTAAAAAATATCGAGGGAGAACAGTGTATTAAATCTTGTGGTTAATCATACTTGTATTGTTCTTTGTGAAATTATATATCTTAAGTATTTCTATTTGTTTGATAAGAAACAGATATTGTTACAGTATTTCAGGAGAATATGATTGTAATTTTATGTTTCAGCTTGGAAAAATATGCTGTGTGGCCAGTTTAGAAGTATTTTTCGTCTTTTAGCACTTGACAGTTTTAATGCTTAGATCGGTTGATGGAAATGATGGCTTTACTTATATGGTTATAATTTGATGTTCAATTTTTTTGTGAGTGACATTACCAGAATATCAAAGTTATATTTGGTATGCTCAATTCATGGTTTTTTTACACTCTTTCCTCGTTCATATACCTTGCTTGATAGTCCAAAATTCTTACTTGCATGATAATATGTGGAGTAGCCGGGTAGGAACTTATTGTGTATTCTGATATTTTAGCCTCAACTTTGTGGTTTGTGTTGGCTATTGGACAAGAAAACCATGTTAATGTAAGAAATGTATGGGCTGAACATTAGCACTGGTGTAATCTACGCCTGAGTTGAAGGTGACTGTGTCACAAATTTTCTGTATTTTGTTGTTTGGAAATTGGAAAGATATTTGATTCTGTTTTATATTTTCTCTTGTGCGTTTGCTTTGTGAATGTATACTTTGTTCTGTAGTCTAGTCTTGGCTAGCTTAACTATGATTTTCAAATAGGAAAAAGTAAAATATGTCTTAAGTGGATGCTGTGGTATTTGGGAGGGGAAAGTGTATTTGGCTTCATAATTGTAGAATTTGGTGTAATGGTTTGACTTTTGCGGACCATTAAGTCGATTGATGATGTGAGAATGGCTTTCTTTCTAACCTGTTGAAGACAGTGAAAATGTAATTTCTGGAATGTTGTAATCATCCTAATAACTTTTGGATACGGATTAGAAATGAGTCAACCACGCTGGGCCCAGCTCCATTTGATTGTCATTCACATTCAGCTCTTGCTGTTCATTAAAAGATTCTTTGATGGTGCTGATAAGTGATTAATTATCTGTTGTTAGGCTAAACTTGCTAAGCTACGAAGGGAACTCCTTACACCTTCGTCAAAAGGAGGTGGTGGTGCTGGTGAAGGTTTTGATGTCACTAAAAGTGGAGATTCAAGAGTTGGTCTAGTGGGTTTTCCATCTGTTGGGAAATCTACACTTTTGAATAAATTAACGGGGACATTTTCTGAGGTATGAAATTGTGGTTTGTGATCTCATTAAAGTGCTCCTGTTTTATATCATCCAATACATCTTGCCTTGTATTTATACCTCTTTAGTAAAGACTTGGCTTAATCGTATGAAACCTGTGTATTTATTGTCATTCTATCTCTCTTGTATGTGGGGGTGGGAATGATGAGATGCTACTCATTCTGTAAAATTTCTGTTTCCAAAAAGTGACTTGTATTCTTTTTGGTGTACAGGTTGCCTCATATGAATTTACTACCTTGACCTGCATCCCAGGTGTGATTACGTATAGAGGCGCCAAAATTCAGGTACTATTATTTGTTCTTTTCTTATTTGAGTCGTAGCACAACCTAATCCTTAAGCTAGTTTTTAGTTTAGTAGTGCCAGTGAATAATGAACGATATGTTAAGATGCTATTTTATTTTTATATCAAAATATAGGAGCTTCAATATGGGTGCCATTATTAATTTTTTGTAACCCCCTTCCCTGGTCCCTTTTACATTTCTATTAATATACATCTTAGTTTTCTATCCACACAAAAGGAGAGAGAGAAATAGAGAACTTGAACTTGAATTTTGAGTCTTTTATTGAATTCCAATTCATTGATGGATATTTAAGATCCACTGGGCTTCATATATTAATTCTTTTAATAGGACATGGATTCCAATTCATATATTAAAGGTCCCGCTAGTTGTCTATGGTTTCATTTATGATTTTAATTATAAATCATAGTGGAAGACTTTACCATATAAAGGATGTCATCCAGTCAAAATGTCATGTAGATGAATTAACTCATTTAGAGTGGATTTATGAAAGAAAAGCTTGTCCCTTTTAGAACTTCATAATCTTCAATCTTACTTCCCATGGTTTTTTATTTAAAGGCTTATATGATGTTTCTTATGTTGTGATTGGCAGCTGTTGGATCTCCCCGGTATCATTGAGGGCGCTAAGGATGGGAAGGGTAGAGGACGACAGGTAAATCATCAAATATATTTTGTCCTCTTTAACTGTATTTTGTTTGTGGAATCTCTTTGAAGCATCATGTTCCTTTTATGTAGTAATATATATATATATATATATTGGGGCATGAATGTCATTGAGAATGATAATTGGTTATCGTTGTTATTATTGTTGTTGTTGGTGATGAGTTCATTTGCTGGCTTCTCTTTGGGCACTAGTGACAAAGGAATTTCAAGACACTTCTTTCTTTTTTATGAATTGAAATTGGGAAGGGGTTTTGTGCTAAATTTGAATATCCTGATTTTCAATTTTGGAGATTTGTATAGTTAGATTATATTGTTAGTCCTTTGTCTAGTTTTTTGAGGTTTTGTGCAGGCCGATCCTGGTTTTTGTGGACATCTTGTTCACTTTCACTCAGTTTTCGAAATTGGTATATTAAATAGTCATATCTTTGCAATTCAGGTTATCAGCACTGCTAGGACATGTAATTGTATCTTAATTGTTCTTGATGCAATAAAGCCGATAACACACAAGCGTCTGATAGAAAAAGAACTCGAGGGATTTGGCATAAGGTAATATGAGTGCCTTTAAAATGTTTTCATACTCTTGAGTTGTTACTCTGGAACTCAGAATGTTCTTTATTTTACCGAATACCTCTCTTCTCCTCTGATTTCATGTTTCAACATGTTAAGTTTTATCTAGTTTAATGTTCATGCTAAATAAATTTTGAACATTTGTGCATACAAATTTTATGAAGTATGAGCCAGTTGTGTGTACTTAGTTTTTGTCATTTCTTTTTTGTCCTCATTTTAATCTAAAATAAAATTTCTCAACATCAGCAATTATGCTTTACTTTTTCTTTATATTTTAACTCTTCCTTATGATGCAACATGAATTTCAATTGACTAGTTTGATAAATATGGCATTCTGCCGCACAATTCATGGATTGTACAGTTTGACGTGGAATTGATCCATATAAGGATATCTATTAATGTAGAACAAATATGAGAATGACAATGATCTAGCTGGTTTGGGGAAGGGGTTAAAGAGTTAACTGGAGTAAGATTTCAATTTTAAATTTATCAGATTTATGGTTTATTTCAGCTAGAATCAAATGTGTTGCCTATGTAAATCCACTTTAGAGTGCATTCGAAAACTAAGGTCTTTTTTTTTTTCGCATTACAGAATTTATATTCTTTTTCTTTCTGATCCTCTTTACTTACATATTTAATAGTGATTTGATTATTTATTCATATTCTTATAACAGGTTGAACAAGGAACCACCAAATCTGACATTCAGAAAGAAAGATAAGGGAGGTATTAATTTTACCTCAACAGTTACCAACACACATCTTGATCTTGAAACTGTGAAGGCAATATGCAGCGAATACAGAATTCATAATGCCGATATCACTCTGAGATTTGATGCAACTGCTGATGACCTCATTGATGTCATCGAAGGCAGTAGGATATATATGCCTTGCATCTATGTCGTAAACAAGATTGATCAAATTACCCTTGAAGAGCTGGAGATTTTGGATAAACTTCCTCATTACTGCCCAATTAGGTAACATTGCTTGTATTTTCTAGTCTACCATTCTATGTTTTTAGTTTACCGTTTCTTGGTATGGTTTATGTGCTTTTAAGTTTCTCCTGGTCATTCTTTTTGTTCATTTATTCTGTGTTTTCCATGGCTATTGTGCAGTGCTCATCTGGAATGGAATCTTGACGGCCTGCTGGACAAAATATGGGAATATCTTAATTTAACTCGCATATACACAAAGCCCAAAGGGATGAATCCAGACTACGAAGACCCTGTGATTTTGTCCTCTAAGAAGAGGACTGTTGAGGACTTCTGCGAGCGAATCCACAAAGATATGGTTAAACAATTTAAGTAGTAAGTATTCTTTACCAAATCTTATAGCTCCATAAAGCTTTGGTTTCTTAGAAAATGCAAAGTATTGACACTGCAAACCAAAAGAAATTCATTTTCGGCACTAGTTAGTCCAAGTACCAGGATTTTATTTTTTCGCTTTAGTTTTTATTCCCTCTTGATTATACTATACCAAATACTTAACTGGCAAAAATGCAGTGCTCTGGTTTGGGGGTCAAGCGCAAAACACAAGCCACAAAGAGTTGGCAAGGTTGACTCTATAACCTGATTCTGTCTTCATTCATTTTGATTTTGTTTTCCTATTTCATCTTCACATCCTTGATTGAAATCCACATATTTGGCACTTTGTACACACCAGGAACACGAGCTTGAGGATGAAGATGTCGTTCAGATTATCAAAAAGTTGTGATTCTCCAAGACGGAAATTCATCAGAATGTTGTGACAAATTTCTTCCTGATATCTTCATATAATGTTAAGGAGTAATATCCTGTACTAAGATTGGGTAGACCCAAGAGATAAGCTTGATGTGTAAGTAAGCCGTTTTGTGGTCAAGCACTTCGGTTGTGATTCGCGTTGTTGTTGCCTGGTTAGAAGTTTATGGTGATAGCTTGTACGACACTTAAAATTAAGTCTGGATGTAGAAGAATTAAGAAAACTTGGTACTTGTGCCTTTTCTGGACTTCGGCCTTTTTGATGGGTCTTTCTTCTGGGTTCATTCATCTATTGTGAGAGGCATAGCCTAAGATTTGAAGAGGTGAAGTTGCAATATACCGAATTTTCTCATTTTATTTGAGGGTTTTAAATTTTAATGCCGGAAGCTCGATATATCTTTGATTAACAAGAAATTCTTAGATAGGACTGGCCCTACAAGGCATAAAAATATATTCCGTGTTTAAATTTATCTTAATTACTGTTGTAATTTGTTGGTTTGAAAATCAATGTGTAGTGAGATTTTATTAAACGACCATTTTCTTATCCAACACTTTCTTTTTAGAAAGTGGAACAATATAGTTTACCGTGTAAATGTTTGAGGGAAAAATATATATATATATATATATATTTTAAATATTTTTTTTTAACAATAAATAAAACATGTTTATTAAATTATTTGTCCAATTTAAAGATTATATTGTGAACGAAAAATAAGTTTCAATCATTTAGCATTTTTTGTTTGTTTGTTGTCTTTTTTTTTTTTTCATTTTTAGTTAATTTTATTAAATGTATTTTTGACTTTTTATTTTTAAAAAATAAGAAATAAAGTAATGCATTTTCAAATCTACAAAATATATTAAAATTTTTGTTTTTATTTTATAAAACTTCAGATAAAAAATGGCATTATTGATGATCTTGTCTAGATGGTTGTAGTTGCAATAAATTTTATTTTATTTTTGGGTTGTACATTATTAGAGTTAGTGATTCGCTTGATGAATTTCTTTATGGATAAAATTGTTTAATACGTAATTGTATAACAATCCAATCAAATATAACACTTGTCCACATCATTATGTGATCGATATAATCTCACCTAAAACTTTCTCATACTTGTTTAACTATTTCAATACCTTATTCATTTAATAGCTTAAGGTGTTTCTACGTTTTATTTATTTATTTTAAAAAATAAATAAGAAGAATTGATTGTTTATGAATGAACAGTTCACCAAGTTGATAGTTTATGCAAGAAAAAGGAAAGCTATTAACAAGTAAAACCACTCTCAAGCTACAATAATCATAGAATTCTAGATAGTCCACTGCAGATACGGCATACCAAAAATGGACCTCAAAAAACCAACACAGACACCACCCACCAACAGCAAAACCTACAAGACAAGAAACACATTTGAACCAAACACAGCAACAGTAATTACTTTACAGTGACCAATCACCAAGAAGAACACCTGGAAAACTCCAGCAACCTGTCACCAAGGATCCCCGGATTCATTCTGTAACAGGTTTAAGAAATCAAGAACAGTATTTTATGCATCTTCATAAATTTTGTAAAACAGTTGGTATGAAATATATGTATGAATTAAATAATTAGACGTGTAGGAAAGCGTATGTACTTACATATCTTGTTGAAGGCTACAATATCGCAGCTCTGGACATACTCATTTATTGGTTCAGCCATCAGATGTTCCTCAATGAGATTGTCAACAGACACTAAGTCGTCGACAATGGTAAGCATTATCTGCATTTTCTTTATACCATATCCGACAGGTACAAGTTTGGCTGTGACATCAACCGCAATTTATATTTCAGATCAGAACATGATATATAACTAAAATTAAAATAGTATCAGCAATGGTGTCTGGAAATAGTTGAGAGTGTTCGAAAGAAAATATCCAAGATGAAATGCAAAATTGAAGTCCACAAACAAAATTGAAAGTCAAATGTTAGCTTGTCCGATTAGTTTTATGTTAGAAAAAGTATATTTGAGGTATGGAGAGAAAGAACTTACATGCTCCCCAGAGCAATCCTTCCATCTGGACGCTTCTTACAGCTTCCTCAAGCTTTTTCATGTCGGTTTCATCATCCCACGGCTTCACATCCAAGAGAACTGATGACTTGCCAGCTGAGAATGAAATACAAGGAAATTTAGATTATAAAATAAAGAAATAAAGCACAAAATAGTCGGCTTCTTGTTAACTAATTAATAAAACAAGAAGCTTACATTCTTTCTTTTTTGTAGAAGCCTTAACTGTAGCTGCACGTTCTTTGGCAGCCTTCTTTTCATCTTCTGTTTCCTCCCCAAACAGATCCACATCATCTTCATCGTCCTCAGCAGCAGCAGCCTGAGAATCATGTCATATGTAAATATGCAAGGACCAACGACTGAATTTCAGAAACTGTGAGAGAGCAGAAAAAACAAAGAACAAAATCAAAATCAAAATCAAAACCACAGTACCTTTGTGTCACCAACTGGAGGAGTTGCAGCCGCCTTTTCTGTGATAGGCGCAGAACCATCAACAGTGACACCAGAACCTTTTGCTGAAATACCGCTGAACAAGCAATGTCGAAAAAATCAGGGAAAGAAATTCATGGAACATGAGAATCATAAAAATAAAACATGAGAATGTATGAAAAACATAGAAATCTCTTATACACAATTTAACATAACACTGACAACTTACTCCAAGACAAACAATCAAACAAAAGATGGGAACTTACGAAATCCTTAAAAGCGCATCGATGTGGTTATACCAACGAGACACATTCACGTAATCAGATGAGGGAGCTCTCGAAAGGGCGGAGTAGACAGTAACATCATCCTTTGAAGCTCGGTACCTGACAGGAGCAACAAAGAAAGGGGTTAGAATCGCTCAAGAGATATTAAACATCATCTTCACTACCATAACTTCTCATCAATCTTTCTACTCTGAACTTACCCAGTGATGTAACTGCGAGTAAGAAGGTAATCATCGAGTTTCTTCAAACCAGCATCTGAGTTGAGATCATAGAACGTGACTGCCATCGCTTGCAATGTCTGTAGTTTATTTCTGGAGTTGTAATCAAAGAAAATGAAAAGTAAGCGCCCGTTTCTACATTTGGAATGCGAGTTTCGGACAACTATAACTCACAGAAAGATCAAGCTATCAACACTCTTCTACTACCAGTCGGTATAGTTCAAGTAGGAACTCTCAACCAAGTACCAACCAACAGCAAGTTGCGTAAACTCACAACCCAAACCAATACAATCCAATAAGAACTACAGTTGCTTTCGGCTTCCACCTTATTTATTTATTTTGTTGTAAAAATTAGGCTTTGTCTTGTCAAAGAACCGGTTTTTAGCTCAAATACTTTATCACAAACAAAACAGCAAGCGCAAAAATATACAGGATTCAATAATATGAAGCAGTAAACAGTACAAACTTTATTCAGAAACAAATGGCGTAGCTATTCTATCCTCAGTTCAATAATATAATTGAAAAAATAATTAAAAAAATCAATCTAATTAGCAAAACTTCACGCTCAGTTGCCATATGCCTTCTGGTTTACAATAAAAATGAGAAAATTTTACAAAAGAGAAATAAAGATTGAATTACAATAAGATAAACAGAAGCTTTCTGTACAAAAATTCAGAGTGAGACTACACGAAATTTCAAATCTCTTTCAAAAAGTTAAAAATTCGCATCACCCGATCACTAATTTTCCTTCAAATTTAA
This sequence comes from Cedrela odorata, assembly GCA_035584115.1. NCBI lineage: Eukaryota > Viridiplantae > Streptophyta > Magnoliopsida > Sapindales > Meliaceae > Cedrela > Cedrela odorata. The sequence goes on from JAXCLQ010000014.1 coordinate 3,474,071, forward strand.
GGAAATTCAACAAAAACTGAGAAACTAGAGATTGAATTTTACCTTATTGTGCCCTAAAAACGTACAGAGAGCTGTAGGAAGAAGGCAAAGGGGCAATTCAGTGGGAGAGACTGGTAAATTATGGTTAAATCCATCTAATACAATACTGACGCGTGGAAAAGCTCTATATTATGTTGTACAAGAAATATACGCTAAAAACGTTTCGTTTCTTATTAAGGTTGTCTTATTGCCCTTAGGGACTTAATTGTTGCAAATGATCACAATATGTCTTTATTTTTTATTATATCAAAACTCAGGGACCTATCCGTGGTGCTCCCAAATTATTTTATTGAGTTTAATTTTTTGTTCTCATTATTCAATATTTTCAATGATTGATCTTTTTATTAAATTATTTTTATTCTCAACCCTTTGAAATTCTCATTCAATCTTTATTTATCCTTCATTTAACCATGAATTCCACCGAAATAAAGGGCCAAATTACATCTCAATTCTAACTTGATTTCATTACATGGAACAAAGATCCAACTGAAAAATCAGAAGGATCAAAGGAAACTAGCAGAAATAAGGCAACAATGCAACAATTTGCCATTGATTGTTTCCATCTGAAAACAGTGATGAAGAGAACCCAATTAAGCAAATGGTGGAAAACAAAGGAAACAAAAACATACTAGGGAAAATGAGAGATTCAACTCCCCTTTCTTCTACATTTCATCATTACATAATAAAACTTCAGAAACCATCTAAAAAATCGGGTCCTTGAATTTGATCCTCATGCTTTCACACAACAGTTGAAGTAGCTCAAAATGCTCCTTCGGATCTGCCAACCAAAAAAAAAAAAAGACCATCCAGCCGCGTAGTAAGAACGAAGTATAACCAAATTGAGAACTGAGCTGAATTGAGAAATAGCAACTAAAAAGAAGACATTTATGAATTGCTAACAACACATTCGATGTCATAACTCCCTAATTATCTTCAACTCAATACATTAGTTGTAGTAGAAATGTTTTTTGCTTTCTTTTTTTGGAATTTTTAGCAGACAAAAGATATATACATTATATGGCTGATAACAATTCTTGCATGTGCACCAGCACCACTTGCATTTGTGATCAATATCAAGTACAAAAAAATTTATTATGCTGCCCAGTTCCCTCTTTGTCTGGGCACACATCTCTGTCAAGCAAATAAGAATTTATAAAAATTATAAAATATTTAGATCTGATCAGAATAAAAAATCCAGAAATCACATGCAGCCATTACCAAGAATTAGAAGAATTATATCTGGCATATAACCAGATTTTGTACTAATTAATTCTAAAATCCTAGATATTTAAGCAAAAGAATATCAACTAGGACACGGTGTGAATGGCGTAAGCTTTTGAATATTATCAGTAATTCCAACATCATCAATCAAGAAATGTCAATCTGAAAACAAAAAGGAAAGCAGAAACTAAAGAAAAAAGAAATATCAAAGCTTTTGACCAAATCACTTTCGGACTAAGGTGTATTGTTCATTGAACACAAAGTAATATAACAACTTCGCTACTTTCTTATCACAAACTTAAACAACGAATGGCTGAAAAAGTTTAGTATGCATTTCTCGACTGGCCTAACCAATCAAGTTGACAAAATTTTTCATCAAAAATATGTAAGATTGTGTAAGTTAGTTGCTACCTACTCATTTGCAAACGTGAACCCACGAAAGTTAATAACAACAGCTAAGCAAATACCCCACAATCATATATAGCACATGTATGTGACTGAAATAATTATTGTTTATTATGTCCATATCTGTATTTAAATTCACCAACTACTATTTGTGTTCTTGCATTTTATCCAAATATGTCAGCTAGAAAATTATGCATTATGAGAAAGTTTCATGTGAGAGCATTTATGCCATGTAATCACTTCCTAATATGGCATGACCGATCAATCAATTCTGGATAAGTATTGTTGTCGACCAACTTTGAAACTTGGAAGTGTTCTAAAATTTTGTTACTTAGGCTCTGTCTTTATTTTATGGTTAACTCAATTTAAAAGTTTATCGGCATATGGTAATATTCGTTAGAAATTGGTTGATTGATTGCATCAAGTTAACAAGTGATGTGTTGTAAATGATCTCATATCAGACTTTTGCCCACATTTTACAAAGATAATGAGCCAAAGAATCTTACCGTGTTCACTTCCTAATATGGTACGACCAACTAATCAATTCCTAATAAGTGTTGTCTGCTCACAACATAAAGGTGATGCAGTCGTACTATATACATTTCTCTAACTTTTTCATTACATTTCCCAACTCTTCGGTTATAATTCTCCAATGTTTCGTTGCAATTCTCAACTTTCCCTTTTATTTTTCAGGTTTTTCATATATAACACGGAAGTTAGGAAAAAATTGGAGAACCGTACCGTACAATTGCATGCACTATAGTTGATGAACGATTTCATATAAAACTTTTTCTTACGTTCTACGTAGATAACAAGAATCTTACCGTCGGAGAGTGGTGGTGGTGGCTCTGATGAAAATGGTGGTGCTGATCATCTCTACTGTGGCCATGAGTAGTGTTAGCACTGGGAGCAGTTGGATTAATGAAATCTTCTTCGTTTCCAAGACTTGCTCTTGAAACATCCCTCTTGTTTTGCTTCCTCATTTCTCTGATTTTTGAGAAATCCATCGAGTAATCAGGCAATACTCCCTTCTGGTCCCAGTCCCCAAATTGTGGTACAGATAGCCATGGAGCATTTTTCTGCACAAAACAGAAAGTAACATCAATTACATCCCAAAAGAATCAATTTTTTTAACGAAGAGTTGAGCTAAGATGCATGCAATTGTACTGAACAACTGAAAATTTAAAAAATGCAACAAAAAATTATAAAAATTGTAGGAAAAAAATTGGGAATACATGAAAATTTCAAGATGTGCAGTGTAACTGAATGCACCAATACATGGCCCTTGATTGAGTGCATGTGCTTAAATTAAAAGCACTTTCCACCATAATCCGCGGAACCACCATTAATTCTCATTTATAAATTATAACCATGAAAGCACAAATTCAGGCAAAAGTACTGTTAGAAACTGCACAAGAATCAACATGGATCATTTATCAATGAATATTTTAAGCATTTTAAAGATTTAAAGCTGCTCGAAAAGAATGGAAATCTGTTCATTACAGATTCAGATTCATGCCAAACAAGCAAAAGAAAACCATGAATACAGAGATTTATTTGCACAAAAGCCAAGATCACTGGAGAAAAATAAAGCAAAAAAAAATTATGAGGTGGCAGCTTTGATTGTTTCTCAGCTTTGATAAAGTGACATGACTGCTACTTTGAATGTCTCAACAAAGACTAAAGGGCAAAAAAAAGTGAAAAGGAATTTCACTTTTTAATCAAAATAAAGTGAAATCAACCAATAAAATTGCCCAGAAAAATCAAATTAATTAAAAATCAAATTTTAATTAACTTTTATTTGATAATTTTATCAGACTCTTGAGATTTCTTCCCTTAAAAAACAGAAGAGACAAAATTAACGAACCCACCTGAAACTGGAAACTCGTGTGTGTGTGTGTGTGTATATTATCAAAGGTTGAATTTTTACTAATTTAAAATTTGAAAACAGAGTGGAAACTTTAAACCCATCTCTGTTTGGTTGCCGAGAAGGAAATTTTTCTTTAAAAAAAAAAATCAGAACCCTAAGCTCTTTCGGAGACAAACTCATCAGAAGTTCACAAACAGTCAGCTTAATTTGAAAGAATTTGTGCATATTTTCACTTCTTCAGACTTGAATTACTTCTGTGGTATGCAAAGACTCAAAACAGTTAATTTTCTGAATCTTTTCCATCAACTTTCTCAGGAAACAAATACCCCCATAACAAGAAAAAGTCGCACAAACAGATAAAGAGATGGAGAAGTATATACCTCCTTACGATCTTCCATGTGATAATAGAAATGAAAAGAGACTTGAATTCTTGAAAGTTGAAAGAGAAATCTCTGAAGCTAAAGCTAAAAGCTTCAAGTAGAAGTGGTGGAGATAACAATGGAGAAGAAAGAAACAGGCGAAGCTGTATATATATTACATGAGAGGGGAAGTGCTTTTGAACAGCTTTTAGTTAAAGCGCTTTTAAGCTTTTCAACTGGTTAGAAAAAAACAGACAGCAAAGTGCAAACTGTTCGAAACTTACAGCACGATGACAGCACGATATAGATTCTGACATTTCATGCAGCCAAAAGCAAATAAGAGATAATAATATTTCGATCCCTAACCTTTTCTATTTTTACAAATAAGCCCATAATACTTATCAAAATGACTAAATTATCTATAATATTGAAATTTCGATGTAACTTAACTCTAAGTTCTCATTAAGTAAGATTTATTTGTTTCAAGTCATTTAGGATTTATTTGATATAAAACAGAAAATTTATCTATATTTGTTAATAGTGTAAAAACTGTTGGGATCCAACATTATTATCCCAAAACAAAATAGCCAATGCATATCGTTTTAAATTTTACCGAAATGGATTTGTTTTATCTTTTTAATTACGAAACTGCCACTTTCGGATCGGACACGCTTTTGGCTTGTTTTCTTTCGTGGCGTTTTCCTTTCTAAAATTTTTGGGTGGCGTGGCAATATATTACTTTGCCAGCTGTCCACGCGGTTTGTCCACTAGTTTCGTAATATTAGCTAAGGTACTTGTACTTCTAAATTTATTTGCTACTTCCAATTTCAAATAGTGTATACAAAAATTTAAAATAATATAATTTTAACTATATTTTAAGTTTTTATATCGACTATTTTAAATTTCAAGTAACAAAAAAATATTAAATATAAGATATATCCAATGTACGATGACTAGACATCTAATTTTAATAATTTATGTAATTTTTATTTATAAATAACTTTATATATATATATATATATATCTTTATTTAGGTTCTTTCTTTACATATTTGTTTTTTTGGCTTCAATTAATTTTTTAACGACCTCTATTTATTAACATTTTCATAAAAATAAAATAAATATTTTTTATTTTTAAGAAAATATCAGTAAAATATTTTGTTCTATTTATTATTAGGAGCAAAATATAATGAAAAATTTAAAGATTATAATAAATGTTATCTTAATTTAAATATACTCTCTTGAATTAAATAAATTAAATATTTGAGAGTTTGTGGTAAAACTTTCAATTATAATTCCTTTCTCAATTTAATTTCTTTTAATATAATATGAGAGTTGACTTGTAATATTTGTCAAGTATTTTGATTAAAAATGATAAAATAAATAAATTTTCAAAAAATCATTATGAATATAATATTAATATATATCTTAATTTTAGTAAAAAAAATTATTTTTTATCAATTTATATTTTATATGTCTCTCATTATTAATGGAATGACCACATTACTCTCCCGTATTAGGTTTTAACATAAACACGTTTAAGAATTGTTTGATTTTTGAGTATGAACTTTAAAATATTTTTGTTCAAAAATTAAACAAACTCAACTATTATTTTATATATAAAATAAGAAAATATATTATTAAAATTTAAGATATATTTTAGACATATTTACTATTTATTCATATTTAAAACAAAAAAAAATAAGCACCAAAGAAACAACTAAATAACAGGAGTTCAATATCATTGTTTCATTAAGGATAAAAAAAATTAATTAAATAAAATGGGTGATTTATGAATTTAATTAAAATTTCATTAGAATTCATAAACCTAAAACAAATATTATAATTCTTTAATTATTTTGTAAATTTGGTCCTGCACATTGGTGGTGGGTTTGGAGCCTACTGATTGTTGTTATCAAGTGTCTTGGTGATTTTAATCATAATTTTGGAAGCACTTTTTTGGCTTATGCTTTTTCAACACAATTTATCACGTTTTGCCCTTGGAGTTTAACTGTGACAATCGTTACAGATCTTTCTAATGTATTCTTTATACTCATAATATATTAAAAGAGCCTATAAAGCTTAGTTATAAATCTTAAAATTCTAAAAATAGTTTATATACAAAATTCTCATTCATAGGATCATCAATAACAAAAAATTAATCTCTGTGATCAATTTATCTACAACATAATTTATTAATAATAATATCAATTTCTGAAAAATCATTTATATATGGGTTGAACAAAATAATAATTTCTTATATAAACTTTTAGTTTCAATACTTTACAGGTATTCCCAAGAAATATATATATATCCAGAAAATACATATAAAAAACATATATAAATTCAGTGGACTCAAATGAAATATGTAAATCAAGGAAGAAATTAATTTGCCAAGAGCGTTGTAAACTTTTATCGCAACCACAAACCCGGTTAGAATTAATGCTTCTAACTTGAAAGTTATAATTGTGATAGGTGAATATACAACTATACTTAGTGAATAAATACGTATATACATATATACATACATGCACACATAGTTTCAAATTATAATATTGTGATTATTCTCAATATGTCATGCTCAAAATACATACATACATTTCATGTATAAGAAATGACAATAAAACAGATTATGGGTTTACATTTAATTTAAACATTCAAAACAGGCTGGTCATACTTTCTTGACCGCTACTTTGATCGAAGTAACGTCGAAAATTATTAATGAGCATGTTATGCATAAAACCATAAGTAATGTATTTTTATAAAACAGAAATTATTCTTTATGAATTATGAAATCATTTATAAATATGCATTTATAAATTAACCGTTCGTCTTACTGATATTGGCCTTAAGTAGTCACTTGGTAATAAAGTGACTGTTCTCATCATATCTGTCAATTTCAAGAGATCACTATTAAGTTGCTAGGACTTTCTATAGGGTTTCTATAACAGCACTTACGTGCATGGCACACAGTGGACTTACTATAGTTTTTCCTCCTTATACAACCCCACTGTGGCTCCATTCACATATGCGATCTCTTATAGGGCTGTCCATATGTAATCTCCCTGTATATACAGTAACAAATAGACTCAAAGGCCGTACCACAATATCGGCCTTAACAGCCTTATTACCAATATACATGCACAATTTAAAATAATTAATTTTTAATCAAAGTTTTCATATCACAAAACAAAACCAAGCCTCCTCGGCCATTTAACATGTATATCAAAACAACGTTTAAATCGTAGACTAATTCTATACATTTCTCAATTTTACATGAAAAACATTCATTGCAAGTTTTATTTTTAACATTTCAAATACATGTTTAACACACAAGCGTACATAAAAATATCACATGTATTCTATTTACATAATTGTGTATGTATAAATTTACTCACTACTTAGGGAAAGGTAAACACTCCCGTTACGCGTCCTCACGCTCTCAGTTAATCATTCTCGCTGATTTTCTGAACCTAATATCACACATACATATTTCAAATAAATTCTACGTCCCCAAATGATTATACTTTAATGCATTTAAATGATATTTCTGTGGAAAACGTGACTAAATATTCTTAGTTGATACAGGGCGTTTCACCAGGCTAATCTAACGAGCCATTTATCTATTTCCAACAAATTGTAATCCCATGGCCATTATCATTTTCTACTGTCGCATTATTAAACCAATTTCCAACAATTGTTCAAATGTTTACAGTCCACTTCTAGCCGATATCCAATACATAAATTTATAATAAAATATCCCTACAAACTCAATTATCACCATACATCTCAATTCTATACAAATTTATATTTTCGACAAATATAAATACAATTATTCAAATGATGAATCAATGTATATTCGACGTCATATACTTCCAATTATCACTATAAAGCACGAATCTATGTTTCTTATACAAAATTAAACATAAATTCTGGATGAACAGTAACCTCCACATTTCAATATACTCAAAATCTTAAATCATGTTTATAATGAATTATTAAACTTACCGGTTACTTGTTCAAGTCCTTAACAACTTCAATTTGTAGTTGAAATGCAAAAGCCCCAATTTGTCTTCGAAACCTAAATTTTGTTGAGCATCAATCTTGCCATTTTTAGTTCAAATTGAGTTCCAAATCATAGCGAATGCCATGATGATTCATTTGGTAATGAAAATTTCGAAATTAATCGGAGGAAATTTGAGAAATTGAAGAAGTATGGGGAGGGAAAGAGAGAACATATTTTTAGTGAGAGAGAGGTGTTTTACATTTTTAGAGAGAGAGATAAGTGTTAAAATAAGTGAAGATATATAGAAAAAAAGGTTAAAAAAACTAAAATGCTCTTAAAATCTTTAAAAAAATTAAAAAAAAACTCATTTTTTTTCCAACAAACCGGTTAACCGGATTGAAAAACCGATCGACCGTTTTCCCATCTCCCCCCAACATCGCTTTTGCCGATCCACCGATTTTCTAATTCGATCAACTGTTTTCCCTTTTTTTTTTCGTTGTTTCGGACAATCATTCTTTTACCTGATCAATTTATTCCATGTTTTCGTGAGTTCAAAGCCGTCAATACTCATTCAATCTTTTTAAGAAACTCAAATTTTTAAAGCCGAAATTCGTTATTTCATAGAATTAAATAAAAATTTTTTGTTGGGATTCCGCCCCTTATAGCCCTACAAGGACACTACTCTTTGACCTTGCTCGCTAACCAACTAGTGAGATCTCTAATTGCTTCAGTTTGTAATATTATTCTAAAATTAAATATACACTAAATCTAACTTACTTGATTTATTTAATTCTCATACCATAAGTTAATTTAAGTTATATAAGTCTCGATTATGTATCAACTAACTATAAATATGTATGTACAATATGAATGTCGTAAATTGACTATTCTACAATTCTATTCAGAAAACAGGGTTTAACACAATTATTTAATAAGAAGTGACATTCCATCAATTCACAACTTATTAATTAATAAGTAAAGATTCATTAAAATTATTTTTAATTGAATTTAAACCTTTGAATTTTTATTTTTGCCCATGTATTAGTCTAGAGTCCGGGCATTGATGTTTTGGACATTTAAGGACACAAAGTTCATTAAAAAATTTATATAAATTATGTTTGTAGATAAAAAAATTAAAAAAAAATCATAACGTCGTATTCTACTATGTTGTAAATACACACTAAAATTTAACGAAAATCTATTTTTATACATTAATTGTATTACACCCATCTAATAAATTATATATTTAAAAATATGAATATATCTTTAAAATTAAAGTTCGGTAACTTTTAATTTATAACTATTGTGTAGTGTAATTAGTTGTGAAGTGTGGGTGCGTGTGTGTGTATATATATTTATATATATATATATATATATATATTAGTTATTTTGTAAAAACAAGAAAATTCAATTTGGCCCAAAATCTGTAGTGAATGAGATTCGAGCTCCACATAATCAAAGGCCCAAAGTCTAGAGTCCGGGCCTTTTGGACTTAATAGCAAGTATGCACTTCAATTTGGGCCTAAAATACTAACAACAGCAATGCCACAGCCCATGACGCTTAGATAAAAAGAAAAATATTATTTATTAGACGAGGATAATTATTTTTTATTAAAAAAATTAAGAACATTAAATTTTAAAATATTGTGTTTGTTGTTTAATTTTTTTAAAAAAATTTTTGATATAATTTTTTATTATTCTCTAATAAAATCAGAATTTTTCAATTTGATATTTCTAATTTTGCATTTATTAAAATTTATTTCTTTATTTTGAATACAAATTAAAAACAATAAAGTGTTAAAAGTAATGCTTAAAATTAATAAATAAAATTATATAATTAATAAAAATTTTATCTTCTTTTAAATAAAAAATAAATTGGTGATGAATTTTTTTTAGTTCATATTTATAAATAATCATAGTAGTATATCGAGAAATAGTCACTCGATAAATTGTTTATTATAATATGTACTCGTATTATAACTATAATATTTTGAAGAAAGAAAATAATTTAAAATTAATAACTAAAACACAATAGTAATATACAGTAAAAAAATATAAAAAAATATTAGCTAATATAGATGCTGACGTGTAATTTTTTAAAAAAGAAAGGATCAGAAAATATATTTTTATTTCTAAAAATTTGAAAAAAGAGTCCTCAAACACGTGGATGGACCATAATCTCCAAAAAAAAATTACACGTGGCAGCGTATCGGAAGAGGGAATCATGCACTGTATTTCAGCCAACGGAATCTACACCACAACACTTGTACGCGCGAATCACATTTTTCTCCGAGCCACAAAAATTTAAAAATATTTTAGGAACCTAATTAATTAATATAAAATTTAACCCATTTTTTAAAAAATATTTAATTTATTTTTTTATTAAAAAAAATTATATACCCACTTTTACCTTTATTTCAAGCTTAGTATTTTTAAATTTTTTAAATTTATTTTAGTTAACATTTGAATTAATATGTAATATATATTTTTATAAATGAATTTAATTTTAATTAATTATAGAAATTATATAAATATACCAAGAAATTTAAAATGTAAAAATTATAAGTAAAAGTTTATTTATTTATTTAATTAAATTTATAGTTTATTTTGTTATAAATTTAATTAATTTATACCAAATATAAATCATATAAATTTTTATAATTAAGATTATGAATAAATAAAAGAAAAAAAGGAAATAAAGAAAAATTAAGTTATTATTTTTTATATATCCTTAATTTAATTCCTGAAAAAATAAAAAATAAAAAATAAAAAATGGAAACATGCAGCAATATCTACAGAAATTCAGCGATGGGCTCACACTGAGAGTGAAAGAGTTTCTCTTCTTCTTCTTCTTCTTCTTCTTCCACAGTAAGAGAAAGAAAGTTATCAGAGAAAACTCACACTTTTGCCCTGCAAAAAAACGCAATAATTTTCTCACCGTTTCCTTCTTTTTACCGCTATCCAAACATGGATATAACCACTAATCTCCACCGTCTCGACCTCAGGTCGTCTTTCTTCAACACTTTCCCACCCCGTCTCGGACCATTTTCAGCCACAAAATCTTTCACTAATTCAGCAAGCGTGCTCAATTTCAACAAAACTCAAAGACCCAGAATTACATGCCAAGTTTTTGCTGCTACAGTCGAAAAATCAGTCACCGAGACTCAAGATGACATCGAATCACTGTTTTCAACCGATTCGAGCGAAGAATTTGATAACAAAAAGCGTGGAAACAAGCAATGGAACGCGGGTGCGTCGAGTATTTCTTCTGGTGTGAAGCTGGAGAATATAAGCAAGAGTTACAAAGGAGTTACTGTATTAAAAAACGTTACATGGGAAGTGAAGAAAGGAGAGAAAGTTGGTTTAGTGGGCGTAAATGGAGCAGGGAAAACGACCCAGTTGAGAATTATTACAGGACAAGAAGAACCCGATTCGGGTAATGTTATAAAGGCGAAACAGAATCTGAAAATTGCATTTTTGAGCCAAGAATTCGAGGTTTCGATGAGTAGGACGGTGAGAGAAGAGTTTATGAGTGCTTTCAAAGAGGAAATGGAAATTGCAGGGAAGTTAGAGAGAGTGCAAAAAGCTTTGGAAAGTGCTGTGAATGATATGGATTTGATGGGGAGACTTTTGGATGAGTTTGATTTGTTGCAGAGAAAAGCACAGGCTGTAGATTTGGATGTAGTGGATGCTAAGGTTAGTAAATTGATGCCAGAGCTTGGGTTTTCACCGGATGATGGAGATAGGTTGGTAGCTTCATTTAGTAGCGGGTGGCAGATGAGAATGTCGCTTGGGAAGATTTTGTTGCAGGTAATTTGTTTGTTGTTTAGATGTTGGATTCTGAATGATGGTTTTGTGCTTTATGAGTTTTATGATTACTTGTGTATGTTGCTGTAATTTGTTGCCTACTGATTACTTTGGAGGATGTTTAGTTGGCTGCAAAACTTGATTAGATGTAGAGATGTAAGCTGAGTTTTTGATTAGGGAATTGCTAATTTAATGAGAATTTGGTGTCAGTGTCCTAAATGATAATCTTATGGACATTTCATCTTTGAAGTTTGTACAACTCTTTGATTATTCTGTTTGCTACTGATATTCTGCAACTTGATGTAAGATATGTCTGGGATTATGGCATACGGTACTGTAAGATGAAATCACTAGGTGTGAAATATAAGTTGGAGAGTGAGGGGTAAATATTAGTTTTGAAGTAAAAGTTGGTGTTTACTAATCACCTTAGCTATTGTGCTTTCATAGTTAAGTAGAAGCACCGCAGTCTGAACTCTGATAGTCTTAGATAAAGATGCTTCTGGTGTGTTTTACCATACGATTGATCTTGACAATATGAATAGCTTACATAAACTTTACTAGAACATGTGAGTGATGCTGATTGATGGTTTATAGAGAAGACGTGTATTAGTATGTACAGTATAGAAGGTTGATTGTTGAGATATGTCTCCGTTTGCAGGATCCGGATTTATTGCTTTTGGATGAGCCTACAAATCACCTTGACCTTGACACAATTGAGTGGCTTGAAGGTTATCTTGGCAAGCAAGATGTGCCTATGGTTATCATATCTCATGACAGAGCTTTTCTTGATCAGCTGTGTACTAAAATTGTGGAAACTGATATGGGTGTGTCCAGGACGTATGAGGGAAATTATTCTCAGTACATCAAGGAAAAGGCAGCATGGAATGAAGCTCAGTATGCTGCTTGGGAAAAGCAGCAGAAGGAAATTGAGCAGACAAAAGACCTAATAAACAGGTTAGGTGCAGGGGCGAATTCTGGCCGTGCTTCTTCAGCTGAAAAGGTAAAATGAGATATCCTGAACTTATGAATGGCTGTTCATGTTCTGTCAAGTTACGGTGTAATTCATAATGCTCAGCTTAATCTATTTGGCAAGACAGTTTCTTCAGGAAATAAACGGCTTTTTATCTTTTACAGAATTTATTTATCTTACAGTGGCATAATTACTTCTGATGTAAAAGACTGAATGGTCCCTTATCTTTTAAGTAAACCTGAGACGGTTTAATGCCTCAAAATTTAAGTGATTAATGGATTCTTAATTTGTTCTCTCTGCCTTCTTCTTTTTGACTTGATTATCGTTTGAGCTAGCTAATGGCTGCTATTTCACATTGTAAAAGGTTACTCAGAGTTATTATTTACTACTAATTCTTATGAGATGCAGTCTATTTTCCTATTTCATGGATGCCTCAATTCCTAACCTAGTAGTTTTTCAATCTATTTTCTGGGTAAGAACAGAAACTAGAGAGGCTTCAGGAAGAGGATCAAATTGAGAAGCCATTCCAACGGAAACAAATGAAAATTAGGTTCCCGGAGCGTGGAAGAAGCGGAAGATCCGTTGTCTCGGTTAAGAACCTGGAATTTGGCTACGAGGATAACGTGAGTTGACTTCATTATGCAAGGAACTGGGAACTGGGAACTGGAACATCTTTTGTTTCTTTATTGTTACCTAGACATTTTTGTTCTGACATTGTTTGCTTTGTGTGGCAGCTGCTGTTTAATAGGGCAAATCTTGCAATCGAAAGGGGAGAAAAAATTGCCATTATTGGCCCAAATGGTTGTGGTAAGAGTACTTTGCTGAAGCTGATAATGGGTTTAGAGAAGCCACAAGGAGGTGAAGTTCTGCTCGGGGAGCATAACGTCCTACCAAACTATTTTGAGCAGAATCAGGTGTGTTGTTTCCATCGATGTTTTTTTCATTCAATCCAATAATTTCTTTTAACCTTAATTTGATCTTTGGAGCTCTGATTGGGTTTAATTGACTTTCCGTTTAGGCCGAGGCACTTGATTTGGATAAAACAGTACTTGAGACAGTAGCAGAAGTTGCCGAGGACTGGAGAATTGATGATATAAAGGGGCTCCTTGGCCGTTGTAATTTCAAAGCTGACATGCTCAACCGAAAGGTTTCCCTTTTGAGTGGCGGTGAGAAGGTAAAACTTTCATACTCTTATGCAGGTTTCACTTGAAGTGTTGACTTACAATCTTATATTGATAACTGCTTTCATTGTTCGATGGACTATTCGTTCATATATAGTTCATCTTACTATATTAGTATTGCATCTACTACCAGCTAAACAATTGGGTGAAAACTTTGTGGAACTTTGAGGAGGGCCTGTTAAAATATTTGATCCTTTTAGAGATTTAAACAAATCATTATTACAATTCCTGTCATTGCTCTCAGAATCCTAATTGATTGCCTTGACATTGTGTTTGTTTCTCTGTTTCTGTCATTATATATGCTTTCTTCTGTTTTGTGGTTGAACTCGAGAAAGTCTTCATTCCCGAAATAATTTCAATGTTTTTACCTTATATAGACTTTCAAGCTTAATTTACTTGTCTTGGATCAGTTCATTGTAACTTGAATTAATTGCTCTCAAATGATGCATCTAGCGTCCATGTGAACCACTTCTTTTTACCATATTTCCTATCATGCTTATCTTTCGGACAAATGACTTGCGATGCAATGTTGTTTTTGTTTTTACATCAATTCTTTTTACCGTCCAACTTTATTCTACTTTTTCCCCCATTAGTCTAATGTTTTCTTCCTGTTTCATGTAGGCACGTCTTGCTTTTTGCAAATTCATGGTAAAACCATCAACTCTTCTCGTTTTGGACGAACCAACTAATCATTTGGATATTCCTTCAAAAGAGATGCTTGAGGTTTGCTCCACTCACACAAACACCCCCCTATTTTTTACTCCATTTATCATACAACTACGTAACCTCTAAATTTATTCTACAAACTCAAATTGTTCTATCAGGAGGCCATAACGGAATACAAGGGCACAGTAATCACTGTTTCTCATGACCGATACTTTATAAAGCAAATAGTTAATAGAGTAGTGGAAGTTAAAGACTGCAATTTGCAAGATTATGCAGGCGATTACAATGTACGTTTTGCCTCTCTCTACCCATTTCTTTTAGCATGTCTTTGTTGGTTTATTCTTTGTGGTTACTCACTCTTCAAAATCTCAAAATTTACAGTACTATCTAGAGAAGAACCTTGATGCTCGGGCAAAGGAACTTGAACGTGAGGCAGAACTCGAGGAGAAGGCTCCTAAAGTCAAGGCCAAATCCAAGATGTCAAAGGTAAATTCGTATCATCGGTTGCTCAAATTACGAGACTGATGATTCCACACTTTCATGCCTATCTTACCTTCTCGTTCTCTTATAACAAAAACAGGCCGAGAAGGAAGCTCAGAAGAAACAGAAAATGCAGGCATTTCAGGCAGCGAAACAAAAATCAAAAGGCTTGAAGAACTCCAAGAGATGGAAATGAGCGATACACAGGAAAACTTGTGCCAAAGATCTTCCATTGTTAAACTAATTTCACCAAAGCACAAACCCAGGAGGAAACATTGCCAATGGCGAGTCTGCAAATTAAGGGTCTCTGCTGTATATAATAATCACGTATAGGTAATATACTGATTTTGTAGTTGAAAATTTAAGGGCTGAAATGGGAAATCTTGTGGTAGAAATCTTGGGTTATGTTTTTTTGGCTCCCCCATGAAAATTTCTGCCTCAAGAAGCTGTAACTTAAGGCATAAACATTATACAAATTCTATTTTAGAGCAATATTTCAAACCTGCTCTCTCCTAGATTAAGTGGGTTCTAATTGCACTTTTATTTAATAATAGCAATGAGCATAGAGTGTCCAAAGATTAGGTATCATTAATCTTTAATTAATGAATAATTAAAGGAAATATTATCTCTTAAATACTCAATAAAATATTAATTTAATGATTGGCTTCTTGTGAGAATATATTTTTTAAAAATATTAAAGGAATATAAATTAAATTCTTCTCAAATATTTAATTATCAAGAAATGAAATATTACTTTTTAAATAAATAAAAGCATAATTTGTGTACAACCTGAACAGGAAACTATCTGATACAAATACACGAAATATATCTTAAATTATAAAATATAGAAAATCAAGGACCGATATATTATTGTCCCTAAAAAATCTGACGAAAAGATAAAAGGCGGCACTTAATAAAAACAGTGCATGATGCTCAGCGTCGATGTTCACGTTGCCCAAACCCGCACCGTCGCCCCTAATTTACTGCTAAGCAAAACAAAAGCAAGAGGCGACTCTGCAACTCAGCCTTTCACTGTTTTGATCAGAAACTCTTCAATCTGAAGAAGAAGAAGCCGACGATAATCGGCTTAATCTGAAGAAGAAGAAGAAGCGAATAATTGATTTTTTTTTTAATTTCTTAAAAAAAAAAAAATTAAAGTAGGCTTTTCGAAATTATAGTAGAAGATTATAGTAATGGGTAAAGTGATTCTAGGCATGCCCGGACCTTGGGCTGACGATAATCGAGAGCCGTCCGATCATTACACTTCAAAAATCGGCGGAATTCCTGTAAGTATTTGAAGTTCTGTTCTTTTTCGACATGTTTTATTAATATTTCTTTTT
Source organism: Cedrela odorata (assembly GCA_035584115.1). Classification (NCBI taxonomy): domain Eukaryota; kingdom Viridiplantae; phylum Streptophyta; class Magnoliopsida; order Sapindales; family Meliaceae; genus Cedrela; species Cedrela odorata. The sequence continues at coordinate 3,490,414 of JAXCLQ010000014.1, forward strand.
TATTTTTTTCAATTTGGAGTTTTAAGCGTTGTTTTTGAATTATTGGATTATTTACAGGACTGGACTGTTTCTATGGAAGATTTAAGTCATAATTTGCTTGAGTGTGGTGAATGCGGAAGTAAACTCTGTCTTGTTTCTCAGGTTTGGAGTTATTTAAATTATGTTGTTTGAATTTCTTAGTGTGCTTGAGAGTTAAATGATTTTGGCATTGTCTAAAGCGCTTTTTGGGATGAAAAAGTACTTTTGAGAAGCACTTGATAAATGGATTTTTATAAAGAGTTTTTAGGTAAATGAACTCTTTAAATTCTTGATGGGTGTTTTCTTAAGAAATTTTTTAGGTGATTTTATAGGAGGTGTTTGTAACAAAAAATGCTTTATATAAAAACATTTCCAAATGCAACTTTGTGTTTTGGAGAACGTATTTAATTTTTCATGTTTGAATTGGCAATGTATTTTGGGAGTGCTTTTGGCATTGTTTACAGCACTTTTGTGGGATAAAAAAAGTTACTTTTGAGAGAAGCACTTGATGGTGATTTTCTAGTGAAAGAGTTTTTGGGTGAAAAAACTGTTGAATGTTCTTGATTGGTGTTTTTTTAGAAAAGCACTTTGCGGTGATTTTATAGCAAGTGTTTTTAATGAAAATGCATTCTACACAACTTTTAGCTTGTTTTAGAAAATATTTTTTATTCTTTTTATTCCAGGTTTTTGCTCCGATTTCAAGTGAAGGTTTAAAGATTGAAGAGCGTGATGTTCTTGTTTTCGGATGTGTAATGCCAAAATGTGGGAGCAGTTCACTTAGGTCTTCATCAAGATTCTCTTTCAATCTTTTATCAATGAAATGTATTTATAACTGTGATTTTGTCCATCTGATGCTCTTACTTTGGTGACATATGCAGTTGGCGAGCTCTTCGTGTTCAAAAATTAGATAATGCAAAGGAATCATCTAGTGCATCTCAAGAAGTGGTTCCTCCCAATGCATTGCCTGTTTCAGTTTCCAAAATGAGCTGGTGGGATGATGAAAATGATGATGACGAAGATGATGTGGATTTGGAGGAGTTAGGTAAAGCACTTTCTGAAGCTGCAAGTTTGGCTTCTAATTCTAAGAAACCACATATGAGCCAGCATTCTAAGACTGCTGCGAAGCCTACGGATTTGAGCCCACAGACAAGAGCGGTAGATGTTGATACACCAGGTATAATTGTTTTACAGAAGAAATCTCTCAACATTTAGTTGTCCCTATTTTTGGTGTTGTTGCTACTCAATATTGTCTTCATTATATGGCAATTTACATCATCAATTTTGCATCCATATGCTGCAGCGTGGACAAAAGTTCATTTGATTCTCAATGCAAATGCTGATTCTCTGTCTCTTTCATTTGCTATGAGTTGAAACATAATTCTGAAATCATTAGCATGTGAAATCTAATTGCTCCAATATAATCATTGAGCCAATTTGTTCAAACTATGGCCACTGTCCTAAAAGTTCTGTTTGTTCATTTTGTTTCTCTGTCACAGTTGTGCCTTGCTTTTACATTTATACTCTGGAAGAGCCATCCTCAAAGGAAGTTGCTTCTATGTGTTCGAACTACGCTTCACTTTCCCTTAAGGAAAAACAAAGTGATGTTGAAGATCATGTACAAGAAGAAAAGTGGGAAGAGGAATGCTATGAATATGATAAAGCTTTGACTGCTGACAGGACGTACCTCAAATTCAAGAAACTGTTGGATGCATACCCAGAGCAATGTTTCAGGTATTAAGTCTTTGGCAGCTAGGACCTGAGTAACAGAAATAGGATTGCACTGAGAGCATATAGATAACTATTACTGATTCAGTATGAATCTATGAAATTGTTTCCTATATGGTTCCACACTCAAGATGACTGTTGATTGAGGAGCCGTATTTGATTGTTGAGTTTTACATTGAACATTTTTATTTTTAAGTTAATGATATGCATGCCACTTAGAAATTTTCAGTTAAACAGATCTGTATTCCATAAAATATCTGTAGGTTTTCTTTTTATCTATCCCTTTTACTGTGAAGGATGTTTTTCTTTTCCCATGTGCAGTATTGTCCACTTCTGACTGTTTTTCTGATAGCTTGATAAATTCCGTCCCTCAGTTTTTTTTTTTTTTGGCTGTTTTTTCTCATGTATCTTTGTGTGCTAAGGTATTCATATGGTGGGAAGCCTCTTCTGGCTATGGCAGAAGTCGTAGACCCTGGAAGGTGCAGGCGCTGTGGTGCTACAAGACACTTTGAAATGCAGCTGATGCCCCCATTAATATATTTTCTACAAGAAGCTGCTGGTGATTGTCAAAACTATTCTCTCAAAAACTGGAACTGGATGACACTTATCATTTATACTTGTTCCAAGGCAAGTGTTCAACTTTTCTCTTTTTAAACATTTCTTCCTTGTATAAACGGCTTAATTGATTAAAAAAGAGAGCGTTCAATTTCTTTTATTGGAAATCTCTTTTCTTGAATATCCCTGATTAATGAATTCCAATTTCCTCTTTTTTTTTTTATCAGAATACCTGCTATATTTCTGAATTTAAATGAATTTAAAACTCTCTCATGTAAATTGTTTAGAAATTTGTCCTAATTTGTCCTAATTTGACGTTTAAAAGTTGTTTGTTGAAACTACAATATACCTTATTCCATATTCCTAACTTTTAATGTTCATTTACAGAGCTGTTCTAACTCACTTGATCAAGAAAAGTCCAACAACCGAGGCTGGGTTGTGGCAGAGGAGACCGTTTCAGTACAATTTGAAAAATCTTTGCATGAATCTGCTCAACTGCACTATTTCTCATGATCTGCATCTTTTAGTTATTATAAAAAAGAGGAACTCAGGTACTTTGTGCAACTGAATTATCAATTTTGTCTTACTTCGCAAATGTTTTCGGTATCTGTAAAACTATATATATGTGTAAAGAAAGATTATTTATTTCTCATGAAACGAGTATCCATATTCTAGTAGAGAAGAATACGCGGCAAAATCAAAGACCTCGAGTAAACCCAAAGAGTTTCTTTGAAATCTTCATGTTGTCTTTAATGAGTTTCAGATTTTACATTTACCAGCTTGCTAGTTAATTTTCCGCTTTGTGAATAGTTAAATCTATATGACACCTAAATTCCTTGCAATTTGTCTGCATTTCAATTTCTTCTCTCTTATTTGTTCTAGTACTAACAAATTATTAGTGAGGATCTATCAAGACTTTGTTTGAATTGGACCGATGTAGCACAGTTTGAATATCTAGATTTATAAAAGTCGATATTTACTACCAAATTTTTTGACAGAAATTTACTCTCAATCCACTGGGAGACTGGAATACTTTGCCTCCATTGTTAGCAGGTCAATTAGCTCTTTTTTGTTTTGGTTTTTATTATTTGTTTCATATGTATATTAATTTATAATTTTATTTTTTAATTTTATACTTATAATTTATACTATTAATATTTTATTTTATTTTATGTTTTATACTTTTTTTTTCTTTTATTCTATATTTAATTTTTTTTTATGGCTGAAATAAAAAAAAATTATTAAAAAAATTAAAAAATTTTGGTTTTTTTTTGAAAGCTTTTTCAAGCAACATAAATATAAAATGAATAAAATTTATAATAAAATCATAAATGTGAACTTTTATTTAATTAAACATGACAATACAAATTGTTCAAGTAAATTTTGATGTAATAATTTGATTATAGATTATAAACACAATTATATGTATTTTGAACATGGTTATTATGACTACTATTATAACATTTGCAACTTAATTAACCTACATACATTGTGAACATCATCTCTATAAAAATAATTTTATTAACATCTACATATTTTGAACACGATCCTCATAACTATTAACAAAACAATTCCATTGTACATTTTGAATGCGATTATCATGATTACTTTGATGAGTATTACAATTTTGACCAACATTCATTCTAATATATTAAGTGCAATTAAAAATAAAATTTTAATTTTAATTTCCTCTGATAATCCAATGACTTTTTTTAATTTTATGAAGGAAAAAATGGTAGTTCAGTTATTGATAAGCACATGAGAAATTGAGGATAAAAAATTTGTACTTTTTCAGTCAAAAGAAAATGAAAAAAAGAATTATCAATAAAAATTTTTAAAAACCTTTTTATTAATTGCTAAATGAGAATATGTAAATACCATTTCAAAAATATTTAAATAAAATTTTGAGATTTGAATTTAACTGATATTTTAACATTTGATCAAACATTATAAATTAGATTATTATTATTATTTTAAAGATTTTAAATTTAATTAAAATTTTAATATTTGTATTTGACTAAGATTTTAAATCTTAGTACTTAAAAATAATTTTTTAAATTTAATTTTCTCCATTATCTCTGTATTCTTAAATATAATATGTAAAAGTTTATATCCAAAATTTATTTATTTTTTAATCAAAATAAAAAACTAAAAAGATAATGAAAAATATTTTGAAACTTCTTTTGTTGATTCATTTCATTAATAATTCACGTTTTAAAATGTGATATTAGGTGAGATAAAATCACATCAATTTTTTTATCCACCAATTTACAACAAAATTTTAAAATATTCTACCTACCCAGTCCTTTAGAGACCTAACCAAGAACTGAACTATCCTATTCATATATGTATATATATATATATAAGAATATTTTACAAAAAAAATTTAACAGAAATAATAATAAATATTAAAGTTTCTAAATTAATCTATAATACCCGTATTCAGTATTAACAATTTGAATAATGATTTTAGAGCACATAAAATTTGATCGATGTAGCATGCACTACCACAAAATTACAAGCAAATACTTTTAGGTTAACAGTTAACTGTGATATTAAACTACTCATATCTTGTTAAGTATGTTCATTTTAATTTCTTCAACAAGTTGCATAAAATCAAAAAAGAATGAAAGATAATTTGATTAATTAATTCTACAATACAAAAAAGCCTCAACGGATAGGATAGCTTCATTGGTGACTACTCAAATTTCTTTATCAGTGAAAGATCATTCAGCATTTTCTCAATTGCTTCGTCGTCATGAGCCCGTCCTCTGGTCTGCATACAGAAGAGTTCAATCAATGTAATTTCATGAAATCAAATAACTAGACACCACCGATAATTTTTTTTTAAAATTTTTTATTGTTGGTTCTTTTATATATATTAAGAATCATTCTCTCCTCAGATCGTCTGCATTTTGTTAAAACAGGGATCATGAATTCTCGATATAAAAAGTTGTTAAACGACAAAAATTTGATCATCTATGAAGAGTTCAACACATAGTACAGAGAATTCGTTATCCGGATTTAAAAAGAAAGAAGCAAATGTTTGCATCTGATCTATGAATTAAACATTGTTTTAGCACCATCAAAATTAGCATCAGGTTTCTTTGCTATTTTGTTAAGCAGAGAAAGGAGAGTGAGTGCTCATAGCAACAAAACTATTCACATCAGCAATGGCTAAATAAACATACCTTAATAGAAGGTACCATAGCAATGGCTTCCTCCACAGTTTCAGGGCATAGGTTTCCAAGCACACAAAGCTATACAAAAATTCCACTTGGATGTTTATAATGTGAGAACAAGCATAAAAATCTTAGTTTAACAAGTTAAGGGGCACTTTACCTCGAATTCGGCCAACTGGTATCTACTAAGGATTCTGAATTTTGGTTAACATCAACATTGTTGATAGCAAGATGTGGCATGATTTCAAGAAAAGAGAAAAAAAAAAAGCAACAACTTTTCCACATAAAAAATGCTATGCTACCCCAGTCAGCTCTAAAGGTAAAATAATGTTCTAATGCTAAAAGTAATATTGAATAATTTATCAATCATAAAACTAAGACAACTCTTCAAATTTTATAAAACCACAGAAAACTGAAACAGACCAGATAAAATGAAACACCAAACAATACCATCTCAGTCATGTCAGACAAATCAGATGAATAGTGGAGAAAATCATAATAAGGAAAGATATGGTCTTAAGCAAAGGTCTTAGAAACAGTTATAGCGGTTGTCCAAAAAAAAATTATAGATTCTGCACTTCAACTAGCATAAATTTCTAGCAATGGAAGAGATAAAACTTTGGGAGCATGCATGAGTTTGTTTGTGTGCAAGCATGTCATCATGAGCATAGTTGTGAATAAATAGTAAATGAAACACATGAAGGATACTCTCTCACTTGTCTAACAGCATCAGGATTCTTATAGCGACTAAAGCGCTTTACATACTGCAGTGACTTCTCAAATACTCTGAGGAAAAAAAAGTGAAAAACTTTAAACAATAATTACCGATCTACAAATACCCTGCAAGGTTATTGAGAAACAACCAGAAACTTGATTAGGAGCACCATTGTGCCTGAGACAAGATACTAACAAAACAGTTTTTTTACATGAGTTCAATTGAATGGCTTTCCATTAGACAGCTTTTCACTCATAATGTAGGTGGGTAATTTAATCAATCAAAATTTTCCCTCCTAAACCCATCAATTACTTCTGAGTAGAGAAAATTTCTTCAATTGATAAACAACTTTTCCCTCTCACTCACAAAACCCTAATTTGACACACATTCAACATTTACCACTTCAAATCACTAATTTCCATTTCCATCTCATTATGAAAATAAGCGTCTAATCCCAATAAAAACCCATAAAATTGCTAACTTTCTTATCCTTCCGAAATTCTCTCAATTGTAAATTTCCACACCAAATTCATAATTTATCCCCAAACAAAACGCGACTGTATTCAAAGAGGCGATACTTACTGGGAAACTTGATTCATGGGATCATCAGAAGTCTTCTGAAGCTGCTCAAACTTGTGTTCAAGAATCAAAGCAACTTCGCAATTCATCAAACACTTCGCCTTCAAAAACTCTGACCACCCAAAAAAGGAAAACTGACCGTCAATATTCAGATACAATTACTTGCATTTTCTACAAAAGAGAGAAAGGCTGAACGTTTACCGTCTCCAATTTTAAGCTCGGCTGCGTTTTCTTCTTCTTCTCCAGACATCCTAAACTTTCGGAGCTAGTTACAGTTTCTTCAGAATTCAGAAAACGAGAGAAAGAGAGGTGGCAATTTATTTTTATTCTTATTTTCCATTTATATATACATAAAGATGAATTCGCTGTATCCGAGACTATAGTAATTGAGGATAAATTACAGAAAGATACTTCATGTTTAAGTTAATTACAATTAGATCACAACAATTTGATTTGTAACAATTAAATACTTTTTTTTTTTCCTTTTTAGTCAACATCATGCATACATTTACAATTTCTTAAACTTATAGTACAAATTCTGAATATACCCATTAAGCAGTCGACATGTGAAAATACAAAA
>JAXCLQ010000014.1:3497867-3528150 GCA_035584115.1 Cedrela odorata
GCCTGGAAAGATCCTGAGAAATTTTTTCCTGAAAGATTTGTTGGAAGTAATATTGATCTTCGCGGACGCGACTTTCAACTTCTGCCTTTTGGTTCTGGTCGCAGAGGCTGCCCTGGAATGCAGCTGGGACTCACCATTGTTAAGCAAGCGCTGGCTCAGCTTGTGCATTGCTTTGATTGGGAGCTTCCGGATGGAATGTTACCGGCAGAACTGGACATGACAGAAGAGTTAGGTCTTGTAACTTGTAGGGTCAAACATCTTTTGGCTATTCCTACTTATCGTCTGAACAAATGATAATGTTAAAATAATTATCTGATTTCTATGTTACTTAATTTAGCGATGTTGAGGACTTTAACTTGGAGTAGTTACATGGTTTGATGTGAAGGAGGCAACAATTCAAACTTGACATTGTCGTTGTATTATTTGTCGAATAATATAATGCAGGTGATTTACGGATTTAGGCCCACTTTTGCTCTATTGTGTTTGATATTTCAGGGACGTGAGGAGGCTTCAGTCATTTTTTATCAAGAAATTACTTTTCTTGTCTATTTGCAAAAGGTGTCCTAACTAGTTTAATTGGACTATGCATTTGGTTCTTAAGTGATCATTCTCAAAACAAAAGATAATAATAATAAATGATTCATATGCATTTGAGTTTATATCTAGGCTTTTGATATTCACAATGAGCAATTTTTAGCATACCTCAAGATAGACACTAATTAATTTATTGGATGCATATATGCTGCACAAAATACCGAATGAAAATCATGGTCAGATAAATTTGTTTCCTTTCCCGAACTAATAAGACTCTTTTATATTGAGCTTGTTCTTCATTTTAGGAGAAAGAACAAGGTTAATCAGTATCTTTGCTTGATTAATTTTCCTAAAATGGCTGAAGATTGATCAATGACTTGTCTTGGTAAAGAGAGATCCTTAAGACTTCAGATTTACCATGGAAAATCAAAGAAATTTAAAGAGAAGAAAAGACACGTAGTATTTGAATCAATGGATGATACTACACAAGCATAGTGTTTCTCCTAAGTATAACTCTAATCAATATGAGATAATTGCTTAAAAAGTGTAATGCACTTCAGCTAATAATTATTCTCATCTTTGTATTATCAAAATGAGATTATAAACCACAATAATAATGAAATCACTAACAAAGCAACGAAGAGACACTGACTAAGGAGTCCACGATATCGTAGTTGATATTAACTTTCAGAGTGTATAAATCATAAGATTACAATTATCAAGTCACTCTCTTAAATTATATTAGAGACTAAGGATTCCACACAGACTGAATTGTTTTTAGCAATTTATGTCCTGTTCCACAAACCAATAAAAATTGTGATTACAATTTTATGTTTCGGATCAACATTAGCAGTTGATTTTACTCCCAATCGTATTGAAAAGAAAATAACAAAACCAAATGGAAACAATTAAAAACGGCAAGACTATGAACAATTACCACTGATTTGTCAACTCAACTTTGGCCACAATTGTAAGAAAGATCGATTACTGTAAACTGGTGAATGTGTCGAAGCAAATTGAGATAACAGACAACAGAAGATCCCAATACTTTTCGATGGCAATGCATATCATCCCTGTGATTGGTGTTTATTTCAGCAAGCATTGATCTCTGTCATCCCCCATAAACCCACAGAAGACAGAATCAAATAAGAGTGCAAAATTCACATCAAACCTAATAAACATATAAAAATAACTATAAATTAGAAGATATGAAATTAAGATTAGTATCCTCCAATTAGATCAACAGGTTAAAATGAGGACAAACGGAAAATTCCAACGTTTGCAATTGCATTCCTTCTGGCTGGCCCATCAAATCACTATAACGGTAAATCAAGAGATGCTGCAGAGTGCTAATATGATGAATCCATTTTCGAACCCCGTCAAATTTTAATTAAGGGATGAAGTTTACAGTGAGCAAAGCCATGCTCTGTTTCACATGCACAGCAAAAGCGCGACGTTCGAAATCAATTTTCGGACACGTGATTTCTGCAAGGGAGCCATAGTCATCTCATGGACCAGTGGAATAGGCCCCGAACTGATCTTAACATACACACATGCATGTTTTGGCTTTCAAAACAATTTTAAAATTCAAATTACAAAGTTAAAAGTCTTACTTCTTTGTTGTGATCTGGTGTAGCAAAAGAACGCCTTTGTTTGCTTCCTCAGGTGGTCCACACGTCAGAATGATGATGCTAATTCCGGCTTATTTGGGATCTTCAAACTTTGGTTCAAGCTTCACCAAGCTTTCTCTCTCTAGATGCTCTCTTCTCTTTCTTTTGTTTTGCTCTGGTTCACAACCAAGCACAACCCCACTCTACACTAAAATGAAACTCAAGGTTGAAGAAGAAGAAGACACTCTCGGTTTTTCTCAAAAACAAATGTTGCATCACTTGTTCTATATATTAGGCTTAACACACTTAAACATTATATTTATCCAATCCAATTTTGAGAAACCTTTACGGACACCACCTAAGCAATTAACCCACTTGCATTCTAATTCAACAATTGAATTTAATGCAAAAACATGAGTCATAGATTAGGTTGGTGAAATGCATTAATTACAATAATCAATTGCATTAATATAATAAACACTCACACACATATATATTAATCTTATTAATATATATATATATATATACTTATATAATGAGAGAGAATAAATAATATACATATATATATATATACATATATATGTATATTAATAAATACCTAATATATATATTATTACTTTAATAATATATATATTAACAATTAATATTAAGATATTTATTATTATATTAATATAATTGATATTTATATTTTATGATTACACTAATTATATTAAATATAATATCCATATATCAATATCATAATACCCGTAAATCATATCTACGGTATCCCATAACTAAATCGAAACATTTCCCACACATATGTGTGCTAGCCCGTCAAAACTGAAAAATATATTTTTTACAATAAATAATCAAATTACTACCCGATCAATATTTGTACAATATCATTAACCAATTAATAATTATTGTATAGTAGCAATAGCCATCATCATCAAGTAACCGACTATATGTGTGACCCCTTGAGTTCACTGTGAGTTGGACATGGATGGACACGAACTCCTTCGTATATCTTCGGTACAACTCTTTATAACTAAAGTTCCCAATGATTATGCGCAACCTCTAACAAGATGCCATAACCCCTAGACACTAATGAGTCCATATAGTCGTATGTTCATGTAATAAAGTCTCTCTTCTGTCAACTCCCGATCGAATGCGGGTCATAGAATCATCAAAACCCAACTCAATTATAGAAACAAGGTCTCAAATCATATACGGAGATCATGTATCCAAAAACACCTTTCTAAAAATATGTACTTTCGTCAGAGATTTAATTTCTCATGTATGACATCCCCGCCTAGGATCTCAAGCTCTAATATCTGAGCCAGTAGATTCCATCTTGGTCATCACTTGTCCTCATACACCAAGAACACACTGCTAGCAAGCTTCTTTCACCAGGCGTGGCTAACCGAGTGCTATATACACAAGTGAACTATGTGCTTCAGTGCGGAGGACAGCCGTGACACCTCAGGTCAAAGAACTAGTGGTACACAATATAACTGTGTGACGTATCATTGACTGTGGATAATTACGCATGAGATTCGTCACATTTGGTCACATTCAAAAACACGTTCTCCAACGTATTACTCATGTTTATGCTATTGTGACATGAGACTCATCACCCAACTATTAGTATCAAATACTAATCTTTAGCAGTATCAAATATGTCAATCATGCAATATCATACTCCCATATGACAATATCTCAACTAGGAATTGATTCAGATGTATTTAAATCAGACTCTATACTCATATCTACAAATCCTTGCAGATAAAAATCTGACGTCATAATACATCTCGAAATCTTATTCTGCATTTTATATACAATATATATATACAACTGAATATGCAAAATGATATAATAACCATTTTATTAATCGTAAACTAATTTATAATTAATTACAAAGTTATATATACATAAGTATGATATCGTTAAACCGTATGACACGATTAGTTTTAGAGCATATCTCCAACAAAAAAGGCTCTTAAAGCTTTGCCATTGACATTGCTTTACACCATCATCGTCGTTAAGAAAATCAAGTTGGTCACAGTGTCCAACTGACAATTGTTCGAGAGATGGTAGATATCTTAAGCATTGAGGCAGCTGAGAAATCAATATTGGACTTCTTGAAGTATCAATTTCCACAAGACAACGGACTCTTTGCAGCAACTCCGGTAGAGATTCTAAATCGTCAATAGAGCGAAAAGAGAGAGCTTTTAAGTTGGAGAGAGCAGGAGCAGAATAAGAGGTTGACGTTGCTGCTGCATCTGCATCTGCATTAGTCTTCATCATCATTGTCTGTTACAGTGTCGTCTTCTTGGAATCCGATAAATAGAGTTTTTCCGAAGTTGGATACAACGGCATGCAAGTCAATATAGGGAAAATCGAGATATTTAGTTGGGTGAGACTTGGAAATGAAAAGAGTTCTGCCTTTTCTGTTGTTGTTGATACTTGATCATCATTTCTCTTCCACAGTCCTTTCAGTTTTTTACAAAAATGGATCATAAGTTGCTTTAGCATGGGAAAAATGTTGTTGTTGTTGAAGTAGAATTGTCACTAACTTTGTCCTTACTGATATGTACTCCACACTGTCTAACCATCAAAGAGTCTGTGAAAGTAGAGAAGGTAATTGATTCAACGGCATAATATTTGGGAGTGACTACTTTGAGATATTTCAATTTTAGTTAGATTTGTGTAGGAAGACATGTAGCCAGAAAACATCCAATCCAATCCCGAGCCGAATTATACATAGTTGTTTCAGATTCGAATGTGGTTTTAGGCCTTCTATCATCATTCCTTCCTCACATGTATGCCTTCTATCCCCTTCTAATCTTATGGACTCAAGATACTGCTTCTCTTCCAAGTTAGCCTCACCCAGATTAACATTTTTCTTGGCTCCCAGTACTTTAATTGTTAGTCTTCCTCTTGACTTGTTCAGCCCCTTTACTTCCCTCATTATTAGTATTATCCCTCTCGCCTACTACAAACAATGGTAAAGTTTGAACACTAGTTAACTGCCCCAATCCACACGGCAACTAGCCAAAGAATAACCATCAGTCATAAGATATTGCAAGCTCCCCAGTTTTCTCATATCTCTTGGAAATTTTGTGAGGCTTTTTCATTCATAGAGATCTAAGTTCTTGCAAATTTATAAGATTTGACATTGAATCAGTGAGTAATTTGATATACATATTCAATAAAAGATCGAGATATCGTAAATGCTTAAACTTACTAATTGAAGTTGGCACTTTCTTTATCCCCATACAACTTAAGTTCAAGGTCGTAAACACCTAAAATTTGATATGTTTTTATTGCAATGAAATCCATTCAATTCAATTCCTCCTTCTCTAATACATAATCTTTCAGAATTAATGCACAAGAAGGAAATCATTGTTTCAATGGTGAGGAAAAATTAATACGTAAATTAGATCAATTGTGTCAAATCTTGCATCACAAGTGAATGCGAGCATTCAAATCATTGCTATAAGAGTGATGATGGGTGCATAAAACTTGTTAGAAATTAATTGCAAATTGTAATGCCACTACAATCAAGTGCATATTTCAAAAGTCATTGATGGTGCAAATTTTGAATAGTTAGCTTGAAGTTTTGTAGATAGAATCTTCAATTGTCAATCCAAAAAAAAATTATATCCAACATTATTTGTTCTTTGACCATCCTATAATTTATGTAACAACACTCCATTCATTAACATTTTAGATTATTATCATTTAATCTAATAAATAAATAAATGTTAATTAAACCATGGTCAAAATTAATTTTTTTTAAAAAAATTAATTAATTTTATCATATATTTATTGATACTAAGTGATGGAAGAAAATAAAAATAAAAATATTTTAGAAAAATATTTTTAAAATTATATATTAAATTATTTAATTACTTAATAACAAGTTAAATATTAAATATTTATTATTTATTATAAAAAAAATTGTAAATAATAAATTATTTTTTATAAATAATTTGAAATACTCAATAAATTTTAAAAAAATATATGAATAATAAAAAGTCATTAATAAATAATAATAATAATATTTTACTTACTAAAATATTTATAAATAATTGAAACTATTATTTATATTTAATTAATTTTCACTCAATTATATAAAATTTTATAATATAAAAATATATTGTATAATAGTAAAAAGTGTAAAGTTAAGCATTTATAGTTATAAATAAAAATTCTAAAATATCTAATAATTAGATTCAAATCATAATTTAAATATCTAATTAACACTTGATTTAATTTAATTAATAGTTTAATAAAATAAATAAATATTTACATAATAATTTAAATTTAATAATAAAATTATACGTACTATTTAATCCTTTACCACAAAATTGGAATGGCAAAAACACCTATATATATTGTAAGTTGTTACAGGAGCTATCCAAATATCTGAGTAGAGAAAAATTTTGCTTGAAAATTATTGATAAGTTTGGTGGGAATTGCATTATCTCTAATAACCAAGGATAGTTCTTATTTGATTCTAGCTAGTAAGTAGATAATAAACTAAAATACATTTGATATTTTATATAATTGATATGCAACATCTAGTCAACAAGTTTTATTATACTCTAATTTACAAATTAATTAAGTGAAAATATAATAGTTCGATTATAATACTAATTTTATTTTTAAAAATTAAACATATCCAAATATAACTTTAAATTTAGAAGAGAATAACTTATTACCTACACTATCGTAATCATTTTAATGTGTTAGGAACTTAGGAGTATATATTAACATGAGTCATACAAATGCCATAACATACCTATGATGCATAATGTAAAATTGATGATATATATTTTTTTTTATAAAATTTCTTTTGCTGTTAATTTTTTTTTTAAGAAAAATATATTTAAGCATGTAATAAAATAAATATGTCATTGCTAAACTACATCATATTGCTAATTTAAATTCAATGTATCAGTAATATTATCATTAGTTGTAATATATTTTATCGAATGAATTGTTATTTTTATAAATACTTGATAGTTATATTTTTTTTATTCGATATATTTTCATCTTTTTAATATATTACATATATTTATAAACACTTATTATTAATTGTTAATAATTTGTGTATTGTCCTCATTATTTAATCAATTTGACTTTAATGCATGCATAGATTAGTAAATTAATAATATAAAATAATTAAAGCTTTTTTTCTATTTCTAAAATTAATAAATATTATCAATGTCACTTATAAAGATTACTAAATTAATAATATAAAGTTTTTGTAAAATTATTAAATGCAATATCATTTATTAAATAACACAATATGCATTACCTAATTTGGCTGATTTTCCATCAAAACACCATATCTTGTATCATTTCATCTCTTCTGGATAACCTATAAAAATTCATTTCACAATTCTAGGTTCTAACTTGCCTTGCTTCACATGAGTATAAGCTAGACATCCAAACACCCTGAGATTCTCATATGTTATTGTTCTACCACTCTTACATTTTTTCTGGTGTCTTTGAACTTATTGTTGAATAAGGACTCTTTTTAACTAGGTAGCATGCAATAGTGACTGCTTCAACTTAAAAATTCTTAAGTAATTTCGAGTTAACCAGCATACATCTTACTTTATCAATTAAAGTTCTATTCATTCTCTTGACTAATCCATTCTATTAAAGAGTGTGTACCACTATCCTATGTCTAGCTATTCCTTCCATTTTGTAGTAATTCTTAAACACTTTATTATAAAATTCTAAACTATTATTTATTCTAAGTCTCTTCACTCTCTTTCCAGTTTGATTTTCAACAAGGGTTTTCTATTCTTTGAATATTTCAATGACTTGATCTTTTATTTTCAAGATGTAAACTCAAACCTTTCTTCAAAAATTATCTATTAAGGACAGAAAATATCTTCGTTGGCTAAGTGAGCGAACTTGAGCAAGTCTCCAGAGGTCAGAATGAATGAAATCAATTGTTCCTTTAGTCCTATGAATTGCTCTTGAGAATTTGAACCTGCAAGATTTGCATAATACACAGTTTTCACATAATTTTAACTCACCTATCATGACATCCCCAAGCAAACATTACTTACTAAGTGATGTGATCTAGATAGCACAAAGAGAACTTATGAGGAAGGAGGTACGGTCAAAATGAGTGATCAATTACATATTCCAGTTGGGCTTATTACAAGACAAAGAGCAAAGAAGATTAAGGAGGCAATGGCAGGCTTAGCTCAGCACATAATAGACGAATGTACTAAGAAGAAGGGAAGAGCAGACATGCAACATATGGACTTCATAGAGGAAGGTTCTAAACTGATTCATTTGACCAAAATATTAGAAGACCAAACCCAACTGTGAGGAAGAGCCCGATCTATGTTCTATGTTTTAAGTTATTTCATATTTTGGTGTCAAGAGCTTAACTTTAATATTATGTTTTAAAAGCCTATGCACAAAATTAGGTTTCTTTTGGCTTAGGAGTTATTTTTGTCTTTGTATCCTATTAGGGTTTTTTGTGAAAAACTATTTCAACACATTATATATCATTAAAAAAGCAGACTTACAAAATCACGATTCAAGGTTATTGGACTTAGTTCTCTTTCGTAGGGTTTCTTTGACTTCGTGTTCAAAGGAGTTTTTCATCACTGAGTTCTTTAATTCTTTTTTCACTCATGTGACCAAGTCTTAAGTGTTAAAGCTTGGTCTCATCTTTCTTTGACTCAACAAATACTAAAGCAATACCATTCACAGAAGATTCTAAGAGTACATACAAGTCATTCTATCTTATTCCTTTCATGACAATCATAGACCTTTTTAAAACCTTTAAAGTTCCATTTTCTACCTTGAAACTACATTCTCAAATATCAAGCATTCCCAAAGAAATCAAATTTCTTTTCAAGTCCAGCACATGTCTGATTTGTTGTAATGTTCTAATGATACCATCATGCATCTTAATCCTGATATCACCTATCTCAATTATTGAGCAAGCTATATTGTTACCCATTAACACCTTACCACCATCAACTTCATGATAAGTACTGAAAAAATCTTTATAAGGGCACGTGTGAAAGGAACAACTAGAATCTAAAACCCACTGACCTTCTGTTTTCTTCTCTGGAGTAATAAGAAGATCTATCTTTTAGGATAGTCTCTTTTGAAATGCCCTTCCTTATTACACTGATCTTGATCTTGGTTTTCTAGAGTTGTTTTTTTTTTCATCTTTTCTTTCAATTTTTCCTTTTGCAGTCAAGCCTTCACCATTGCCTGACTCTCTTGCTTCTATTTTTTGAAATTCCTTTATGTTAAGTGCTGACTTGATATCTTCCATTGATAAAGAATCTCTTGCAAATAGAAGAGTATCTAAAAAATGCTCATAAAAATTTGACAATGACCTGAGAAGCATCAAAGCTTGATCTTTATCCTCAATCTTGATGTATATGTTTTCAAGATCTAAGATGATCTTATTGAAATTGTCTAGATGTTTCTGCATTGAAGTCCCTAATGGCATTGTAAAGTTGTATAATTGTTTTTTCTTATATAATATGTTGGCAAGGGATTTAGTCATAAAAAGCTCTCAAGTTTCAGCCACAATGATGCAGCAGTCATTTGTTTTGATACCTTTCTTAAGACTTCATCACCTAAACTCAAAATAATAGCATTATGTGTTTTTCTCATTAAATCTCTCTTCTCTTTTTAATGAAAATTAACAGGAAGATTCTTTTCACCTTCAAGGGCTTCTTCAAGATCCTGATGAACTAACAAAGCTCGTATCTTCAATCTCCAGAGATTGAAATCATTTTCTGATGTCAGCTTTTCATTGTCCACTTTTGAGGATGCCATGATTTCTTCAAGAACTCAGCTCTAATACCAGTTTGTTAAGATCTTTCTCCAGAAATCAACCGCTTAGTATGCTAAAACAAATTAACACAAATCAAGAATCACATAAAAACAATCAACCAAGAAGAATAACAGAATTACGTGGTTTGGTAGTGTGCCTACATCTACGAAATCAACACTCTCAAGATTTTTTTATTAACACGAACAAAGATTATAGATACATAGAAGAGATTCACAGCTTTACAACAAGCTTTCTTTTGATGAATTTAGATACCTAGAACTCATATGCCATGCCCATGAAGTTGGTTCGAAAAACCTGGTTTTATACTCTGTTTTCCAGCCAAGAATTCGAAGAAGAAAAGAGTAACATAATTAACCACTTGAAAACAGAATTATCCACCTCATCGGCCACGTCATTTAAAATTGCTAAAATGACCCGTAAGAATTCTAAATACACCCATAGTTGGGCTGGAGAGGCTGCCGTGGAATGCAGCTGAGACTCACCATTGTCAAGCAAGCGCTGGCTCAGCTTAGGCATTGCTTTGATTGGGAGCTTCCGGATGGAACGTTACCGGCAGAATTGGACATGACAGCAGAGTCTAGTCTTGTAACTCCTAGGGCCAAACATCTTTTGGCTATTCCTATTTATCGTCTGAGCAAATGATGATATTAAAAATAATTATCTGATTTCTGGGTTACTTAATTTATCGATGTTGAAGACTTTAACTTGGAGTAGTTACATGATTTGGTGTGAAGGAGGCAACAATTCAAACTTGTCGTTGTCTTTGTATTTTTTGTCGAATAATATAATGCATGTGATTTAAGGATTTAAGCCCCCTTTCGCTCTACTGTGTTTGATATTTTCAGAGACGTGGGCAGGCTTCAGTCAATTTTTATCAAGAAATTACTTTTCTTGTCTAATTGCAAAAGGTGTCCTAGCTAACTTAATTGCACTAGATATTATGCATTTTCTTTGTTTGGCATTTTAATTGATTATGTTTCTTCTTTCCATAATAAAATAGGATTAAATATTAGGCTCTCAACGTTTTGCATTTTCACTGTTTCTTCTACATGCTAGTAAATAAATGTGATGAATAACATTTCCAAATATTTTAACTGGAGAGAGAATGAAATGTTTCTGCTCAAAGTGTTCAAAATGGACTTTTATATTACCGGAATGTTGATGAAAATGCGTTTAATTTAACAAACCAAGTTTATAAACTTCGTAGACTTTGTTTAGTTTAGTTTGTCTGTTCTTAGGTAGTTGGGGTTGTGGCAAGGTGAGAAAGAAAAAGTGAAAATATCAAATATTTTTGTATGTTGAACTTCTCCCATTAAATTTGATGACACTTTTATTCATGTTTTGATTAAGGTCGAGGAAGCTGCAATTTCTGCACTGAAGAGAGCTTTGAGTGCTTTGAACTTCCATTTGGCTTCAAACACGCACTTGGTTAGGCACTGTGTCACCGTGGCGGACATCGTCATGACATGCAATTGATACGCTGGATTTAGTCACATCATGATTAAGACTTGCACCTCTTAGTTGCTTTTGGACCGTGGTCAACCAAACAAATTTTAAGAAGATTTTGGGTGATGTCAAGCGCACTGAATCAGTCCCTGTATTCGGTCCGCAAAGAAGCCTGCCCAACCCAAGTAATTGGCTAAACCATAGCCCAAGGATGAACCGAAGAAAGAAGCACCCAAAGCTGAAGCTGCCGAAGAAGAGGAAGGAGCGCGTGAATCAGATGATCGAAGATTGATTTAATTTTTGTTGATGAAAATTGTGATTACATAAAAATGCGTGAATCAGATGATCTACGCAATAACACGATCACTATCGTTGTTTGATTGCTGTAATTTTTGTTGATGAAAATTCAACTTTAAACATACGACGAAAGGTTACTCAAACAGTTATGATAAGTATATTGTGTACAGCGGTTAATAATAATTCTAATAAGATTAACAATGACCCAAATTATTGATAGACTACAGATGGAGGCATCTAAAGTAAAATTGGTGGTTTGAGAGAATTTACAATAATATATTGTATTTTATTTATAATTAAAAAGTAACATAAATTATTTTAATATATAATATTTTAATATTTTAATATTTTAAATGAATGGGTGGACAAGGTTCACCTCCGCACAACATTATTTTCAAAACATGCCCTTATTTGGGCGTTGGATTTTTCATGTAAACTGGCCCTACAGCTGAGTAAAGATCAAAACAACTACCTATCATAAGTAATAACCACACATTAATAGATATTTTTCTCCCTATTTTGTATTTTCTTCGTTCTTCAATTCTCCATGATAAGAATAAACTTCCATCATCACTTCCTCTTCATCACTAAAAATGTATTGGATTTGGACTCCACTTGCCCTTGCTGTAATTATCTTCCTCTTCGAAGCTACCTTTTCAAGGAAAAAAAAAATCCAAACAGCAAGAAGAAAAAGAGATTACCTCCAGGGCCAAAAGGGTTTCCAATTTTCGGATCCCTTCATTTGTTAGGCCAATTTTCCCACCGAGATTTGCATAAACTTGCCCAAAAATTTGGCTCAATCATGCACTTACGTTTAGGTTTAATACCTACAATTGTCATCTCTTCTTCTCAAACAGCTGAACTTTTCCTGAAAACTCACGACCTTGTCTTCGCCAACCGGCCTTGTCTCCAGGCCTTCAAGCATGTTTCCTACGAGCAGAAGAATTTCATTTTGGCTCAGTACGGGCTTTACTGGAGAACAGCGAGAAAAATCTGCTTCCTGGAGCTCACGAGCAGCTTGAAGATAAATTATTTTCACTTTATTAGAACAGAAGAGTTACAGCTTTTGATTGAATGCATCAAACAGACGGCGAAGGGTCATTCCCCTATTTATCTCAGCGCCAAGGTTTCTTCCATGAGTGCAGACATGACTTGCAGGATGGTGTTTGGTACAAAATACTCGGACGAGGAATTTGACGAGAGAAGGTTCAAGACTGTGATTCAGGAAGCAATGATGTTGGCGGCGATGCCAAATTATGGAGATTACATTTCTCCAATTTGTTATATATATGATCAATGTGATAAGGTGAAATATAGAGGGTTGTATTAATTCAGCCAAGAGTAACAATGCTTCCGAAGAGAAACAATTGTTCATGAAACAATTGTGTTCAAAATGAAATTATGCATCTACCCGTGAATAACCACCATGAAGCTTATAAATAGGTAAGTAATGACAGTACAAAAAGCATCAAAAATAAAAGATTTATATGTTTATACTTTCTAGAGAGAAAAAATAAGATTTTTGTGTTCAAGTTTTAGAAACACACTTTGCTTTCTGGTTTTGGGCGTCTCTGCGTATATTTAGTAGTCTCACGATGGTGTATTCAATTTCAACAGTGGTATCAGAGCACTGTTTTGCAAAAATAGTGTCCAAAATTGGCCGAATTTTCTTCCTCAATTTCTAAACAATTTGATCGTTGTTTTTGAAAATTTCTCATTTCAAAAGTGTTCTACTCGTCAAAAAAAGTCCAAAGAAGCCGAAATCCGACGTCAAAAAAAGGCCAAAATCAACTAAAAACATAAGACCTTTTGGCGCGTGCACAACATGAGCCTGAAGGTTGAAGACGACGCGTGGATTACACGCGCCATACTTAGCCCAACCTAAACCCGGTTTGGTCTGATTCCGACTCGACCTTGTCCGATTCAGACTCGATTCGGTCCAACCCTATAAACCAGTTTAGTCAAAACCCGATTCATACAAAAACTTGGTCTAATCAAACTGGTCGGCTTAACCCATTTTTGGTTCGGTTGAACCGGCCTAATTTCATAGGCCCGGTTCAAAGCCCAATTCAACTCCAATCGAAGCAAAGTTTAATACCCCAAGGTTTTTCGGCATGCTAGATTGATCTATGGCTTCAAAATTGCGATTTCAGCACTCAAAATTTAGAATATTTAGAAATGTACGGAAAAATAAAAGAAAAACACCGACTTTGCACTACCTTGGATTGTTTACACATCAAAGAAAGATTAGCTTTACTATTATTAACTTGTGTGGAAGAGAAATAAGTGCTGCAAGACAAGTTCAAGGTTCGAGGCCACTTCGACTCACAAGAACACTGAAATACTCGGAGATTGTGTATACGACTCAATTGTTCAGAGAAAAGACGGTTATTCCTGTTTCTGATCAAGAGAACGTGAAGAATCCTAAGAAGCCCTATTTGCGGTCACATTTGAACAAATATAATATTAGATTATTGAAACCTAATTAATTAATTGTGAGTTAAAATTTATACAATTTAAATATATACAGTTTTATTTATTTGTGTTGTTATTTTTATATTATGGCTAGTAGAATTAATTCAAATTTAGCCAAGATAGAAAAGTTAAATAATATGAATTATAGTATCTAGAAAAGAAGAATTTCCTACTTAATGACATATGGGAAAATATTGTATGTTACTAGGAAAGAAAAACCAACAAAAACATAAGATACAGCCTTAGATAAATAGGAGCAGGATAATGAATTAGCTAAGGCAACTATACTTAGTAATATAGGATGATTTAATTCCTTTATATGAGGGCTATGAAACTGCTAAGAAAATTTTAGATGTATTAAATAATTAGTATGAACCGAAATCTGAGACATATATTCAATTAAAGTTAACAGAATTTAATAATCTTCATATGTATGAAAATGAAAGTATAGAAGATCATATCATCAAGATAGAATTGTTTGCAAAAGATTTGTCAAATGCTGGTCATAAAATTTCTTATAAGATGTAGGTTTCAGTTCTTTTCAATAGTCTGCCAAAGACATGGGATCATGTTGTGACCTCAATAATATATGGGCAAAATGAATTGTCCATGACAACATTGCCTGCAATATTGGCAATTGAAGAGGTCAAGATGAATAGAAGAAAAGAGGAAAGTCAATCCAACAATCTTCTCTTGGCAGAAAGTTCTCAAAATGACAATAGTAAGCATAATGAGAAGAACAAAAAATGAACTAAGGGACTATAGAAGCCTGGACTGAAAAATAAAAATCACAAGAAAAATAGGTGTTTTATATGTGGGGATACTATTCATTTCAAAACTAAGTGTCAAAATGAAGAAACAAGAAAATGGAGAAGAAATAAATTGTTTTGACAGTTTCTGAGGCAGTAATTGCTGAATCTCAAAATCAATGGTGGATAGATTCTGGTGCTACTAGTTATGTAAGCAAAAATAAAAGTCAATTTATCAACTTTGAAGAAAAAGCACCAGGGGAACATCGGTTATACATGGGTAATAATATAAATTGTTGGTGTTGTATGCTCTAAAACTATTCATGTTGTCGATTTTAGGTATATTGTATTGAATTACTGTTGTAATATGTATCGTACATATTTATTAATAAAAGAAATTGTTTCAATTCATGTATGTATGCTGCTTCTTCTGTCTAAACATACTAATGATAGAATATGCATATGAATTGTCCAAGATAATTAGATTATCTAAATAGTTCCCTATATATGCAATATCGAATGGGCATTGATGTTGCACAGTAGGCACATTGAATGTCTCCAATGAATATTATAAGATGATATTAGTGCGGGTGACATAATAGTCATGTCATTAGGACATTAGTGTATACTAGATAGAGAACTATTTTTCGAAAGTGACCAAAGCTATAATGAATCACACTGAAGTATGTTGTCAATAATTCATCATATAATTATACTAATGTGTTAACTACTCTTTAGACCTAAGACATCATAGTTGTTGATCGGTATAGATGCACATAGTTCATATGATGTATAAATACGAAACTAATCACGTCTTGTACATACAAGCCGATTTGGTCATATGTTATTTATATCGAAATACAAATGATTATCAGATGGAATCCATTGACTCGATACAGAGGATTTTGAGGTTCCGTTAACTCGGTCCAAATTCGAGTTCTCAGATAGATATTAGTAAACGGCTGAAAATAAAGTCTTTAGCCAAAGCATACATGTCATAGGAAGAGTTCGTAGTGACAAGTTCAGCACGTATTGATTGATTATCCGCATATGACTAAATTTAGAGTTTTGACATCTGTGAGCCCTAATTTAGTTGGGATTAGACGAACGGAAAAAGATTATTCACACAGAATATATAATTAATCATAAAAGGTTCCATGAAGAGTTTCTTCAATGTGGTTTAGGGACTATGGCATATTGCTAGACATTAACCATAGTCGTTAAACATCCGAGTTGTTTGAAACGAACTCGATAAGATCGATTTCAGCTCACAGCTAACTCTATAGTGAACCCAAGAGGTTACAACCAATAACTTGTGTTCCTTGCTATAAGAAAGATTAAATATTATCCGCAAGAGAGCTAACATTTTCGGAGATAATATTTGGCCGAAAAGTGTAAATAATTTAACAAACTTGAGAGCTTTATAAATTGACCCGAATGTAACTTAGAGTAAGTTGAAAAATTCCATCAATATTTAGAATTATAAATGGAATTAAAATAAATTTGGTCAAAACAAGTTTGACCGAATTTGGGGTCATTTGTAAATTTTTAAAAATATGGAGACCTAAGTGATATTTTATATTTACTATTGAGAAGCTTGTTGGACAGGCTTTAGGACTCATTTGTCTTTGACTAAAAGACTAATGGCACTTTGGTAAATGAGAAAAATATATATATGTATGGCCATTTTCAATTTTGATTAATTTTTGAAGAATTATCAAAAATTAAATGAAAAGCTCTCATTCTCTCTTACGGTTAAGGCAAGGGATGGTATAAGTGGGTTTGATTTCTTGGAGATCTTATAATTTCAAGGTTTCTCTCTTCATCCCTAAACTAATTGTTAGTTTTATTTCATGGTTATATTGATTAATTTTGTGAAAATTGATTAAATGGATGTTTAAATGTCATAAACCCTAAAATTTTAATTTCACCTCATCAACACTTTCAAATACCTATATTGATGTTAAAGGTGTAAGAGATTGCAAAATCTCATCTACAAACGCCACCATAATTTTGAAAGATATGTTGTATACTTCATCAATGAGAAGAAATATAATCTGTGTCTATTTTAGATAAAAAAAAAAGGTTTGAGATTATATTTAAGTCTGGATTTGTGATCATAGGGACAAATAGTCTTGTATTTTTAAGGGGTAAAAGAATTGATGATATGTACTCAATTAGATCTACAATGTATAAAACTTCATTTTCTGATTATGTCTATGTGTTAAATTTAAATGATGTTTTACTTTGGTATTTGAAATTAGTTCACATAAATATAAATAAAATGCTTAGAATGAGCAATAAAAGGATGTTTCCTCAAGTAGATCTGAATAAATTTAAAACATGTGAATCATGTGTTAAGGGTAAAATGATGAGAAAATCTTTCTCGAATCATTGGAAATCATTAAATTTACTTAAAGTAGTACATTCGGATTTATGTGGACCTATGAGGACAGAAACATATAGAGGTATGGAATATTTCATTACTTTTATTAATAATTATTCTAGATATGGATGTGTGTATTTTCTAAAGTATAAATCGTAGGCTTTAGAAAAATTCATAGAATATAAAAAGGAAGTAGAAATACAATTGGGTCGCTCGATCAAAGCATTAAATAGTGATCGAGGTGCAGAGTGTGAAGTTTTTGATGATTTATGAAAATTAAATGGTATAAGGCATATTTATATAATGCTCTATAGTTCACAACAAAATGGGATAGCAAAAAGAAAAAATCAAACTCTATTATATATGACAAGATCAATGATGTCTTACTCAGAAATGTCATTATATTTTTGAGGAGAAGCATTATCTACAGTAGCTTATATATTAAATAGAGTTCACACAAAAGCTAAATTATTAACTCTATATGAAATATGGATAGGGACCAAACTAAATTTATCAAAATTAAAGGGGGATGCAAGGCTCATGTTCTTTTTCCTAAGCCTTTAAGGGATAAAATTAGTGCCAAAACATGGTAATGTAACTTCATTAGTTATGTTGAAAGTGGAAGTGGTTTTTCTCATTAAATCTCTCTTCTCTTTTTCATTAAAATTAACAGGAAGATTCTTTTCACCTTCAAGGGCTTTTTCAAGATTCTGATGAACTAACAAAGCTCGTATCTTCAATCTCCAGATATTGAAATCACTTTCTGATGTCAGTTTTTCATTGTCCACTTTTGAGGATGCCATGATTTCTTCAAGAACTCAGCTCTAATACCAGTTTGTTAAGATCTTTCTCCAGAAATCAACCACTCAGTATTCTTTTAGCAAAAACAAATTAACACAAATTAAAAATCACATTAAAACGTGTCCCAAGGAGATAATGCCTCAACATGGTTAGGCAATGAACCACTGCTGCCATCTCCTTCTCATGTGTTATGTACAGCTCAGCATCCTTTAGCTTTCAACTCTCGAATGCAATAGGATGTCCCTCCTGCATAAGCACACTAGCAATGACCTTATCTGATGCATCCGTGTGTAACTTAAAAGGTTTTTCAAAGTCTGGTAGCTTCAAAACAAGTTCGAAAGACACTGTCCTCTTGATATCCTCGAATGCTTGTTGACATGATTCGATCCACTCCCATTTCTAATCTTTCCGCAACAGGTTAGTGAGTGCACTTACTCTCTTCAAGTAACTCTCAATGAATTTCCTATAATAGTTAGCCAAATCAAAAAAATATCATAGTTCAAGTACCTTCTTTGGTGAGGTCCAATCAAGTATCGCCTTGACTTTCCTCTCATTAATGCATATTTTGCCATGACTAATCCAGTGCCCCAAGAACATCACTTCTTGTCAACAAAATTCGCATTTCTCCTTCTTAACAAACAACTTGTGCTCTTTTAGCTTTGAGAATACTTGCCTTAGGTATTTGAAATGATCTTTGAATGTCTCGCTATAGACTACAATATTATCTAAATAGACAACCACAAACTCATTTAGAAACTCGTAGAGCACGTCGTTTATGAAATTGCAAAACGTCGTCGGTGCATTGGTAAGTGCTAACAACAGTACTAAAAACTCGTATGATCTATACTTGGTAACACATGTTGTTTTGGCCTCATCTTTCTCGGCAATTCTCACTTACCAATAACTTGCTCGCAAATCTAGCTTCGTAAAGTAAGATGAGCTGCCTAATTGATCAAACAAGTCAGCAACATTGGGGACAGGGTACTTATTCTTCACCGTGACCTTATTCAGTGCGCGATAGCCTACGCACATCCGCAGTGACCCATCTTGCTTCATTTGAAATAACATCGATGTGTCATATGAAGCTTTCAAGGGTTAGATATACCCTGAATCTAACAACTCGTCTAGTTTCCTCTATCACTCTGCCAACTTCGATGGTGACATCCGATAAGGAACTTGTGCAAGGAGTCTTGCACCAAGTTCCAACTCAATGTGGTGATCAATTGTAAGTCTAAGGCATAACTCTTTCGAGAGCTTGGGTGGCATTATGTCCTCGAACTTATCTAACACGACAGTATATTCGTCAGGTAGCTCCACAACTTGATCCAACTTGATCTCTACAAGGGCTACTATGTAGGATATCTTTAGCTTCTTCATCCCCTTCTTGAATTGAATGACAGTCTAGAATGATGATCATGTCCTCTCATTCTCTAAAAACTCGCAAGACACGAGCTTATGAGTCTTTCTCTTAAACAACCAACTCCGCATTTATGGCATCACATATGCCATGGATCCCACCAGAAATTCCATCCCTAGAACTAAGTTGAAATTCTTAAGTGGTAAAATAGAAAAGTGCATCTTGTCTTCCTAATTACCCACCTTCAAAGAACTTATAGCTATGTCTTACGCAACCATGTCCGACAAATTCACAACTCGCACAACACACAATGATCCTTTAACTTTCAACCCAAGCCTTTACACTTCTCGTACTACAAGAAAGTTGTTAGTAGCACCTATGCCTATCATCTCCCGAATCTTATTCTCATTTACCTCCACTGTCATGTACATTAGACCTCAACATGAGTCATTTATCCGTAGTACGTTGCAGCGCTGTTGCTGTAAAGGGTTAAGCTTTGATATGCTTTCGTCAACTTTCAATGTCTTATTCTGAACTACTAAGGCATTGAGCTTGCTCTGCTTTGAGCATTCTCTAGCCCGTTCGGGACCGTCGCAGATAAAGCACGCCAAGACTTTCCATTCTTGTCTTTTTAGTGATTTACTTCTTCGGCTAGATTTCGCCTCTTTCCTTCGGCCATAACACTTGGACGAACCAGCCTTTTTCTTCTTACCCTTAGTAAGAGCTACCAAACTTGTAATCCACCAAGCTATCCACCACCACGATAGTGCTAAGCAAATCTCTCATAACTTGTCTTTGCAGTTTTGTTTGCGCCCATGGTTGTAACTCAAAAATGAAATTGAAAAGCTTGTCCTCATCCAACATGTTCTTGATGTCCAACATCAATGAACTGAATCACGTACTCTCGCACTACTTCAAAGTGTTTGAGTCTCTTTAATTTTTTCCTCGCAAGGCACCCCGCACTGCAAGGCAACAATTGACTCTTTAACTCTCATTTGAGTGAGTCTCATATGTCGATAGGTGGTCGTAGTGCATCTGATGTATGCATATGTTATGGATTTTTTTATGATGAATTTAAAGAAAAAATGATGAATGGATTAAGGGGGAGATTAATGAACAAACATATTATTAAATGATGAGTTTAATTGAATTAATTATTATAAATATATACATATATGTTAAACTAATGTGTTCTATGAAAAGAAGGAATTCTGAGCTTGAACATGTCGATATTTAGCTCAAGATAGATCGATACAGAGCGAAGAGGTCAATACTTTAAGAACAAGTATCAACACTTTTTGTAAGTATTGACACATTCAATTCCAGAGAGTTGCAACAAAATTACAGGTTAGACCAAGTCGACATTTGTGAAGAAAGTATCAACACTACCAGAACAAAGTACTGATACACTCAATTTTAGAGAGTTGTAAAGAAATTACAAAATGAACTAGGTTGACCCTCGTGAAGAAAGTATCTGCATTTTGACAACGTATCAACACTACCAGAACAAAGTACTGATACACTCAATTTTAGAGAGTTGCAAATAAATTACACAATGAACCAGGTCGACACTCGTGAAGAACGTATCAACACTATTAGAACAAAGTACCGATACACTCAATTCCAGATAATTGTAAAAAAATTATATAATGAACTAGATCAACACCTACAAGCAAGATATCGACACCCTACAAAAGTGTTGACACATTAAGGAAATGTATCGACACTTTCTATCGAGAAAAACTTTAAAGAAAAGACATAAAGGGAAGCACATTAAAGAGGTTGACACATAGAAAGACAAGGTTGACACTAAGATTCAAATTTAGGATAAGTGTCGACACTTAGAAGGAAAGTATCGACACTTTTTGGAATTTGAAATTATAACGGTAACATTTGCCTACTTTAATAGTGAGCATTTATTACAGAAATAAAGCCGTTACAGACGTGCTCCTCTTTTACCCATCAACCAGTATATAAAGAAGATTTTCAAACAAAGAAGGTGGTGACATACTGTAGCAAAACACTATGAAATCTCAAAAACAAATTTGTTACTTTCTCTCTCTATTTTATTGTTGCATTTATTCCATGAGAGAAAAATCAATTGTGACATTTATTGTATTATCAAGTCTTCCTAGAGATTCAAAACAGAAACTTTATCTTCGAATATAGTTGGGTTTGTCTTTACCCAGTGTACAAGAAGATTGTATTGGGTTCTCTTCTCCCGTTTAAAAGAAAGTGTAAGGTTACCCTTTATCATTTAAGAAAGAGTTGTATTGGGTTTTACTTGACCCATAAAGAACAAATAGATAGTCAAACCTCGGTGTGGATCCAAGACCGAGAGAGTAGACGTAAGTCGAAATTGCCGAACCACTGTAAATCACTGTTTGCATTTCTTCTCTCTCATAACTTGTTATTTTATGCTATGAATTTAAATTTCCAATTCATTAAGCCTTAAATTCTAAAATTTTTATTTAACCCACTCTTGGGTGTTGCCATCTGGGACAACAACATCAGTATCTTCTTATAATCGAGTTTGCCACTATAACTTAGCATCACCCTCCAAGTACATGCTTGTGATGGTAACTTGCTCAGCCACCAGTATGCGAGCTGCCTTAAAGTACTGCCCTATATCTCAAAGAAAATTCTCTAACTCCTTTGCATTGCAAGACCCATTGAAGTTCTTAGGTTCCGGCACCTTGATCTTCGAATGACCAATCTCTGAGGTTGCAGGAATATATTTTATTGTGCGCTTCAACATTCCGACCTCACCTTCAAGATCCACAAGCCGCAACCTCATTATTCCCGCCAATGATGCCACATCCTCTATGGTTAATCTAAAGTTTCTCAGTAAACTTCGTGGAAAAATTCCCCAATTATTGTTAAAGATTCATAATCTAGACATCATTGAGTTTCGCCCGAACCACCAACGGATTCACATGTGGTGGCATGGATCCCACGATATGTTCCAATTGTACCACCCTATCTTTCAATTACTCTCCAGACATTCTTGTGTTTAAAGAAATGTAAAAAAGAGAAAACGAGCTAACCTGGCTCTAATACTAGTTGTCATAGGGAACTTTTTGTTATATGAGGCAAACTTGTGATGCGTTAAATGACGTTTAAGCAACAATCTAAATTTTTTGCAATGTGGAGGATTACCTCTTTTCTTTCTTAATGTACAAAATAAAGAACACAAGCACACAGTAATTTATGAAGGTAAAACCCCCTTTAACCTTTTCTTTATTTCTCTTCAAAGAAAGGAATACAAGACTCACCTCACTTAAATTTCTCTCAATTCAACTTATGTGTCTTATGAGACCCTCACTATCTATTTATAGTACAAGGAATAACTAACACTCCTGGTAGTCTAGTTGTTAAGGCAACTAGTTCCACTCACATGTCTCCACCTCGTAGTTTAATCATATCTAACAGCTTAATGAATAAGCATTCGAAGACTCTCATTAAACCACTTCTCTTGATTTTAGAATCATCCATATCTCTATATAGAGGTTGATCTTATCTTGACACCTCACCAAGATAAGAGTTATCCTTCTAGAACATTAACTCTCTGTTGGGCCTTCCTGAGTACACCCGCCACTATCTTGAGATCTCACTTTTATCCCGCGACTGTTCTCACCTACATCTTCTTCTTTAGCCACCCATTGTACCAGCCCAACTTCATTCTCTAGTTGTCTCACCTTTCCCACTCCATCTCATGTTACAGGCCCATTGGGTTTAAGTCGCCAAGTTCTTCTACCGGCATTATCGTCACATAACACCTTTGTGTCATTAAAGCCCATAAACAGTCCGTCGTGCGTCCGCTCCATGCCCTCATCTCAAATCACCGAGAACATTGCCTCATGCTCTTTTCTGCAACCTTTCATCCAAGAGATTGAGGCTAAAATCTCTTGGCTGTCGCGCACTCTCGCGTGTTACTACGCTCTTCAATGTTAAGGGTCAAACATTTATCCAAGAAAAAAAATCCAAACAACAAGAAGAAGAAGAGATTACCTCTAGGGCCAAAAGGGTTTTCAATTTTTGGATCCCTTCATTTATTAGGCCAATGTCCTTACCGAGATTTGCAAAAACTTGCCCAAAATATGCCTCAATCATGTCCATATGTTTAGGTTTAATACCTATAATTATCGTCTCTTCTCCTCAAGTAGCTAAACTTTTCCTGAAAACTCACGAATTTATAAATTTGTGTTGACATAAAATATCACGATTATTAAATAGTAAACACGACACGATTAATAATCGTATCGGATTCAAGTTTAGAGTTTTTAACGCATAAATTCATTTATGACATGCTTAACTATTTGAGTATTATAATGTACTAACTCATTTATAATTTAATAAATTTATTTTATATTTTTCATATTTTAGAAAAATAGTTATATTGGACTGTATTATTTAAAATGGATTGTAATAAATTGGAATTGATAAAATTTAATATATTATAATGCTTTGTGTTGGATTGAACTATATATATAATATTATTTTATTATTTTATATTATTAATTAATTTATATTTTATTTAATTCATTAAAAATAAAATTTTTGTAAATAAAATTTGCTCATTGTCTGCCGATGTCATTTCGGATCAATGAGAACACCTTTAAATTGTTATTTTTATTATTTACACAATAGTATGATCACTATCCCCGTTTGATAGATTGTTTGCTGTAAATCTTAAGTTTAATTTTTGGTTGATGAAAATACAACTTCGGATCAACTACAAAAGGTACCTCAAACAATTATGATAATGGTACCATTGCGTATAGCGATTAATAATTATTCTAATGAGATCAATAATGACCCAAACGGATAGCAGATGACAATGTAGACGGTTAGTGGTTTGAGGGAATTTACAATAATTTATTATATTTTATTTATAAATAAATAGTAATATAAATTATTTTAACATATAATATTTTAATACTTTAAAAAAAAAAAAAAAAAAACAGCATACTAATACAGTATACAAAGCAAACTTGTGGGTGGACAAGGGTCGCCTCTGCACTCCGTTATTTTCAATTAGCACAATTCAATACGTACCAAACATGCCCTTATTTGCGCGTTGGATTTTTCTTGTAAATTTATTAGTCAAACCATACAATTATACTACTTGTAAACTTACCCTACAACTAAGAAAAGAACAAAATAACTACATATCATCAGCACACAATAATAGACATTTAGCACCCTATTTTGAATTTTCTTCCGTCTTCAATTCTCCAAGATAAGAATAAATATCCCACTTCCATCATCACTAAAAATGTCTTGGATATAGACTCCACTTGACCTTGCTGCAATTTTCTTCCTCTTTCAAGCAACCTTTTCCATGAAAAAAAATATCCAAGCAACAACATGAAGAAGAGATTACCTCCAGGGCTAAAATAGTTTCCAATTTTCGTTTCTCTTCATTTGTTAGGCCAATTTCCTCACCGAGATTTGCATAAACTTGCTAAAAAATATGGCTCAATCATGCACTTACGTTTAGGCTTAATGCACACATATAGACATGAATTTCTATGCCAAAATCTAAGTTTATAAGGGCTTATTTATTATTGTTTTTTAAAAAGTATTTTCTTTAAACTAGTTTTTGAAAATGAAAGTGGTTTTTTTTTTTTTTTGTTTTGAAAACATGCATGTTTAGTAGTATGTTTTAAAAATAATAAATTTAAAAATGAAAACTATGAAAACGTGGTACATAAAATTAGTTTTTCATAAATTGTATTATTGAATATTATGTATTGTCCAAATTTTTATTTATATTTGTTTAATTGTTATAATTTGGATGAAAGAATAATTAGATAAATAAATTAAAATGTTAAATACCATTCACCTAAAATTTACCAAAAACTATATTTTATAAATTTTATTCATTTTTCTTCACAAAAGTAGTGAATAACAGAAAATATGTTTTCTAAATAGCTTTCTCAAAATTATTTAATTTAACAAGTTTTTGTCATTTTTATTTTTTTAAAAAAAATAATGTAAGAAAAATAATGAACACTATCAAATATACTCTAAGTTTTAATTATTAAAATTCAATATATATATATATATATATAAATTGTTCGATTTCGCATTATATATTAGTATGAAACAAACAATTGCTTCATTTCCTTGAATGTCCAATGTATTATTATCTAAAATATTTTTTTTCTCGGATATAATTTCCTGTCAGGACATGCTTGCAGCTGCAATGGACACTTCAGCAACTGCTGTCGAATGGGCACTTTCAGAACTCTTCAAACATCCTGAAGTTCTGAAGAAACTACAAAATGAGTTAGAAAACATAGTAGGCTTAGACAGAATGGTGGAAGAATCAGATTTTGAAAACCTGAAATACTTAGACGTGGTTGTCAAGGAAACTCTCAGGCTTCATCCTGTGGCAGCATTGCTCCTTCCCCACGAATCTATTGAAGACTGCACAGTAAACGGTTACCACATTCCAAGAAATCGCGCGTAATCATCAACATTTGGGCAATCGGGAGAGATCCTGAAGCCTGGAAAGATCCTGAGAAATTTTTTCCTGAAAGATTTGTTGGAAGTAATATTGATCTTCGCGGACGCGACTTTCAGCTTCTGCCTTTTGGTTCTGGCCGAAGAGGCTGCCCTGGAATGCTGCTGGGACTCACCATTGTCAAGCAAGTGCTGGCTCAGCTTGTGCATTGCTTTGATTGGGAGCTTCCGGATGGAATGTTACCGGCAGAATTGTACATGACAGAAGAGTTTGGTCTTGTAACTCCTAGGGCAAAACATCTTTTGGCTATCCCTACTTATCGTCTGAACAAATGATGATGTTAAAAATAATTATCTGATTTCTGGGTTTCTTAATTCAGTGATGTTGAAGACTTTAACTTGTAGTTACATTGCTTGGTGTGCTGGAGGCAACAATTCAAACTAGACATTGTCGTTGTGTTTTTTTTTTTTGGAATAATACAATGTATTTGATTTAAGGATATAGGCCCACTTTTGCTGTACTGAGTTTGATATTTTCAGGGTCGTGGGTAGGCTTCAGTCAATTTTTATCAGGAAAATACTTTTCTTGTCTATTTGCAAAGGGTGTCCCAGCTAGTTTAATTGGACTATGCATATGATTCTTAAGCGATCATTCTACAAAAGCCCTTGTTCGCTTCTCTTTTCTAGCTCTTCACGAACACTCTCTTTGACCTCTCAGGAGAAAGCTCGCACTCGTAGGTTTTCAGTCTCCCTCTTTAATCGAATCATCTATAAATCGGTTATTGACTTTCAATTCTTCGAAAAAAATTCTTGCTTTACGGATAATATTTTTGTTTTTCTGTTGTGTTTTGATTTCATTTCATTTGATAAGTTTTGTTTTTGTGGTGTTTGTTTGCTCAGATCTGAAATCTGAACGAAACGTTTCTCCACTAAGCAATGGCTCTGGTGAGGTTCTTTATACCTTCGTAAATTCAGTACTTTGATTTATAGTTTATTCATTTCTTTATTTAACTTATGAATATCAAAATTTTGTGAATAGATCAAGGCTTTTTTTAATAATAGTTGAAGATAGATTAATAGCAATTGCTGGTTTTAATTGAATTGCCATTGAATTTGAAGTGTACTGGAAGAGAAGAAAGATTTTTTTAAAAAGAATAAATTATTTGATTATTACTGCTTTCTAAGCAATTATGCATTTGCTTAGAAAGCAAATGTTTGGCATGTTTGATTTTTTATCTTTAGTAAGTGATTATTTTTGGTGTGTTAAATCCATTGTTTGATATTATGCATTTTCTTTGTTTGGAATTTTAATTGATTCTGTTTCTTTTTTCCATAATGAAATAGGATTAAATATTAGGCTCTCAACGTTTGGCATTTTTACTGTTTCTTCTACATGCGAGTAAATAACATTTTCAAATATTTTAGCTGGAGAGAGAATGAAATGTTTCTGCTCTAAGTGTTCAAAATGGACTTTTATATTACCGGAATGTTGATGAAGATGTGTTTAATTTAACAAACCAAGTTTATAAACTATGTAGACTTTGTTTGGTTTAGTTTGTTTGTTCTTGGGTAGGGTTGGGGTTGTGGTAAGTTGAGAAAGTAAAAGTGAAAATATCAAATATTTATGTATGTTGCACTTCTCCCATTAAATTTGATGACACTTCTATTCATGTTTTCATTAAGGCTGAGGAAGCAGCAATTTCTGCACTGAAGAGAGCTTTGGGTGCTTTGAACTTCCATTTGACTTCAAACACATACTTGGTCGGGCACTGTGTCACCCTGGCAGACATCGTCATGACATGCAATTTATACGATGGATTTAGTCACATCATGACCTAGGCTTTCACCACTGAGTTCCCCACGTTGAGAGCTGCTTTTGGACCGTGGTCAACCAACCAAATTTTAAGAAGATTTTGGGTGTTGTCAAGTAAACTGAATCAGTCCTGCCCAACCCGAGGAATCGGCTAAACCGAAGCCCATGGATGAACCAAAGAAAGAAGCCCCAAAGCCCAAAGCTGAAGCTGCCGAAGAAGAGGAAGCACCAAAACCCAAAGCAAAGAATCTTCTTGATTTGTTGCCCCAAAGTAAGATGATTCTTGATGAGTGGAAGAGGCTTTACTCAACCACCAAGACCAACTTCCGTGAAGTTGCAATTACAGGTATCCTTTCAACCCTCAACATTTGATGGGCTTAAAGATATAAATTGCAGAGATTTATGCCAAAATACTGTTATTTGTGCCATGAGCTTAATTTCTGGGTTGTAGGATTCTGGGACATGTATGATCCCGAGGGTTACTCCCTATGGTTCTGTGATTACAAGTACAATGACGAGAACACTGTATCATTCGTCACTCTTAACAAGGTCGGTGGGTTCCTTCAGAGAATGGATCTGGCTAGCAAGTATGCATTTGGAAAGATGCTAATCATTGGCTCCGAGCCTCCATTCCAAGTCAAGGGTTGTGGCTGTTCCGCGGGAAAGAAATTCCTCAATTTGTCATCGATGAGTGCTATGACATGGAATTGTACGACTGGGAGAAGGTAGACTTCTCAGATGAGGAGCAGAAGGAACACGTGAATCAGATGATCGAAGATTTCGAGCCTTTTGAGGGTAAGCCTCTTTTGGAAGCCAAGTGCTTTAAGTGATAAACTTAAATCGTTTCCAGCTACAAGTTACAATATTGGTTGCCATGGTTATGTTTTTATGTATTTGGTAGTGTGTGTTTGTTTTTTTTATTTTGTTATCCAGTGATGATACTTAAACTTATGACCTTTGTATGCTTGCTGCTATCGATGATATATGATGAAGTTTTTATTGAGAGCCAGGATCAAGTACTAACCAATAGAAATCAGGTTTTGAATGGGATATTATTTCCACGAACCTTTTAATTATGTTTTTAAAGTTTACTAAAAGAATATGATCCAATAATGATATTATTCTTAAATTATTTATTTCTTAATAATAGTTTGTCGATATTTAATATGATAATTTTTGACGCGATTTATTAAATAAATATGAACTGGACACAAATTTATAAGTCTGAGTTAATATAAAAAACATAATTATTAAATGATAAAAATAATATAGTTAATAATCGTATTAAAAATGAGTTCAGTACTTATAACACGTAAATTCATTTATAATATGATTAATTATTTGAGTAATTATATTGTATTACTTTATTTATGATTTAATAAATTTATTTTATATTTTTCATATTTAAAAAACAGAAAGGTTATATTGGGCTGTATTATTTACAACAAATTAAATTGAAATAAATTGTAATTAATAAAATTTAATATGTTATGATGTTTGGTGTTGGATTGGACTGCATATATATATAATATTATTTTATTATTTTATATTATTATATTAATTTTATATTTTATTTAATTTATTAAAAATAAAATTCTCATAAATAGAATATATTCACTGTCCACCAGTGTAGCTGCCAATGTCATTTCGTGTATCAATGAGCACACTTTTATATTGCTATTTTTATTAACTGCACAATAATACGATTACTATTATCGTTGGATTGATTTAATTTTTGTTGATGAAAATTCAACTTTAAATATAGGACGAAAGGTCACTCAATCAGTTATGATAATAATACGTGGCGATATACCGGTTAATAATAATTCTAACGAGATTAACAGTGATCCAAATTATTGGTAGACTACAGATGTAGTTATCTAAAGTAAAGTTGGTGGTTTGAGAGAATTTACAATAATTTATTGTATTTTATTTATAATTAAATAGTAATATAAATTATTTTAATATATAACATTTTAATATTTTAAATGAATGGGTGGGCAAGGGTCACCTCCGCACAGCATCATCTTCAAAACATGCCCTTATTTGGGTGTTGGATTTTTCATGTAAACTGGCCCTACAGCTGAGTAAAGATCAAAACAACTACCTATCATAAGTAATAACCACACATTAATAGATATTTTTCTCCCTATTTTGTATTTTCTTCGTTCTTCAATTCTCCATGATAAGAATAAACTTCCATCATCACTTCCTCTTCATCACTAAAAATGTATTGGATTTGGACTCCACTTGCCCTTGCTGCAATTATCTTCCTCTTCCAAGCTACCTTTCCAAGGAAAAAAAATCCAAACAACAACAAGAAAAAGAGATTACCTCCAGGGCCAAAAGGGTTTCCAATTTTCGGATCCCTTCATTTGTTAGGCCAATTTCCCCACAGAGATTTGCATAAACTTGCCCAAAAATATGGCTCAATCATGCACTTACGTTTAGGTTTAATACCTACAATTGTCGTCTCTTCTCCTCAAGCAGCTGAACTTTTCCTGAAA
>JAXCLQ010000014.1:3532826-3563592 GCA_035584115.1 Cedrela odorata
CCGAAGCTTGAACAGAAGAGAGAGAAGGGGAAACCGTAGAGAGAGAAAGCTTGGTGAGCTTGTTGAAGCTCAAACCATTGTGTGTAAATCCCAAACAAGCCGAAACCGGCTTCATCACACCGACGTGTGGATCACTTGAGGGAGCAAACTTGTTGTTGTCCCAGATTACAAAGCCAAGGTGAGTCTTTTCTCTATTTTGTTTTTTTTTTTAATTCTTGAACAGAGCATGTTTTGAAAGCTGAAACATGCATGTGTGCATGTTAAGATTTATTGGGAGTCTATTCTACGGGTATATGAAGATAGCCATGGTTTCCCTGTGGTGGTTGCACGCCCAGAAGTCTTTTTCATACGTCGCGCTTCCGCTGCTCATGGAAACATACCATGCGAGCTCACTGTTCCATTCAAATACAATTCCTTCTTAAATGGTGAAAGGCAACCTTACACTTTCTTTTAAAGGGGCGAAAAGAACCTAATACAATATTCTTCTACACCGTGTAAAGACAAACCCAACTATATTTGAAGATAAAATTTTTGTTTTTAACTCTTTAACAAGAGCTGATAATACAATAAATGTCACAATTGATTTTTCTCTCACGGAACAATTGCAACAATAAAGTAGAGAGAGAAAGTAATGAATTTGTTTTTGAGATTTCATAGTGTTTTGCTACAGTATGTCACCAACCTTCTTTGTTTGAAAATCTTCTTTATATACTGGTTGATGGGTAGAGGAGTAGCGTGTTTATAACGGCTCTATTTCAACAATAAATGCTCACTGTTAAAGTGGGCAAATGTTACCGTTATAATTTCAAATTCCCAAAAGTGTCGATAATTTCCTCCTGAGTGTCGACATTTATCCTAAATTTGAATCTTAATGTTAACCTCTTTATTGTACTTCTTTTTTTGTCTGCCCTTTGAAGTTTTTTCTAATAGAAAGTGTCGATACCTTTCCTTAACGTGTCGACACTTTTGTAGGGTGTCAATATCTTGCTTACAGATGATGATTTGGTTCATTGCATAATTTCTTTGCAACTCTCTAGAATTGAGTGTCTCGATACTTTGTTCTAGTAGTGTTGATACGTTGTCAAAGTATCGATACTTTCTTCACGAGTGTCAACCTGGTTCATTGTGTAATTTCTTTGCAACTCTCTAGAATTGAGTGTATCGGTACTCTATTCTAGTAGTATCGATACGTTGTCAAAGTGTCGATACTTTTTTCACAAATGTCAACCTGGTCTGATCCGTATCGACCTCTTCACTCTGTATCGATCTGTCTTGAGCTAAAATAGACTCGTTCAATCTTAGAATTCCTTCTCTTCACAGAACACATTAGTTTAATATATATATGTATATATTTAAAATAACTAATTCAATTAAAGTCATAATTTAATATCATGTTTGTTCATTAATCTCCCCCTTAATCCATTCATCGATTTTTCTTTAAATTCATCATAAAAAAACATAACATATGTATGCATCAGATGCACTACAACCATCTATCGACACATGAGACTCACTCAAATAAGAGTTGAAGAGTTAATTCTTGCCTTGCAATGAGGCGTGGTGTTACGAGCTGATTTTCTCTTGGTCAAAAATTGAATCCATGTGACACTCATTAGAGCATTGAACTAGTAAGTTAGCCTAAACAAGTTTGCATGCAACAAGCATAAGTAGATTAGTTGTCTACAAAGGTAAACCAATAATAGAAAATAATCGAAAACAAGCACATATCATATTGCAATATAATTCGAAGCTACATTGATAAAATACGCAACAAGCAAGCAAGTAACATACAAGCAATTAGTGAACAAACAAGCATTGAACAAATAAGTATCACAACACATCGAATAAACAAGATCGAACAATTAATGCAAGCAACTTATTTCATTAATTCAAGGGCGGAGGAGTACACAGTTATGCCCTCGGAGAGATCAAGGCCCTTATGAGGCACAAAGCCATCCCGCTCTAAAGAGGGTTTTGAGACATTACAAGTATGATAGGAGGAGACATAACACATATCTCAGCTATCACACCCCTAAAATTGTAAATAGGGTGACAATTCTAAGCCACACTGATGCCTTTTTGATATGCGGCCATGGGCTTACTAGCTGGCCGAAGACAAGCAAATGCAAGTAGCCCTCACACGTGGCTTGCGAGGGAAAAATTGAAGAGACTAAAACACTCTGGAGTAGTGCAAGAGTACGTGAAGGAATTCAGTTCACTGATGTTAGACATCAAGAACATGTCGGATGAGGATAAGCTTTTCAATTTCATTTATGGGTTGCTACCATGGGCACAAATGAAATTGCAATGGCAAGCTATGAGAGATTTGCCTAATGCTATCGCTGCAACGTGCTACGGATAAATGAATCATATCAAGGTCTAATGTACATGACGGTAGATGTAAATGGGAATAAGATTCGGGTAATGATAGGCACATATGCTACCAACAACTTTCTTGCAGTACGAAAAGTGCAAAGGTTTGGGTTAAAAGTTGAAGGAACATTGTGTGTTATGCGAACTGTGAATTTGTTCAACATGGTTATGCAAGCCATAGACATAAAGTCTTTGAGGGTGGATAATTGGGAAGGCAAGGTACGTTTTTCTATTTTACCACTTAAGAGTTTTGACTTAATTCTGGGGATGGAATTTCTAATGGGATCCATGGCGTATGTCATGCTACAAATACGGAGTTTGTCACTTAAGGGAAAGACTTTTGAGCTCGCGTCTTGTGAGTTTTTAGAGAATGGGAGGACATAATCATCACTTTTGTTTACCAATCAATTCAAGAAAGGGATGAAGAAGCTAGAGATATTCTACATAGCGACGCTTGTAGAGATCAACCCAGATCAGGTTGTGGAGGTACTTGATGAATATGCTGCTGTGTTAGATAAGTTCGAGGACATAATGCCACCCAAGCTCCCGAAAGAATTATCCCCTAAACGTGCAATTGATTACCACATTGAGTTGGAACCTGGTGTAAGACCCCCTACAAAAGTTCTTTTTCAGATGTCACCATCAAAGTTGGCGGAGTTATGAAGGCAACTTAATGAGTTGTTGGATACGGGGTATATCCAACCATCGAAAGCTTCATATGACGCACCGGTGTTATTTAAGAAGAAGCAAGATGGTCGTTACGGATGTGCATAGACTATCGCACACTAACTAAGGTCATGGTGAAGAATAAGTACCCCGTCCCCAATGTTGTTGACTTGTTCGACCAATTGGGCAGCACATCTTACTTCACAAAACTAGACTTGTGAGTAAGTTACTGGTAAGTGAGGATTGCCAAGGGAGATGAGGCCAAAACAACGTGTATGACCAAGTATAGATCATACGAGTTCTTATAATGCCGTTCGGACTTACCAATGCACCCATGACGTTTTACAATCTCATGAACAACGTGCTCTACGAGTTTCTAGACGAGTTTGTGGTTGTCTATTTAGACGATATTGTGATTTATAGCGAGATATTCAAAGATCATTTCAAACACTTAGGGCAAGTGTTCTCAAAATTAAGAAAGCACAAGTTATTTGTCAAGAAGGAGAAATGAGAATTTTGTTGACAAGAAGTGATGTTATTAGGGCATTGGATTAGCCATGGCAAAGTACGCATCGCTGAGAGCAAAGTGAAGGCGATACTTGATTAGATTGCACCAAAAAAGGCACCTGAACCACAATATTTTTTTGGTTTGGCTAACTATTACAGGAAATTCATTGAGGGGTACTCAAAGAGAGTAGAAGTACTTACAAATCTGTTGCAGAAAGATAAAAAATGGGAGTGGATCGAATCATGTCAACAAACATTCAAGGATATTAAAAAGGCAGTGTTTTTCAAACATATTTTGAAGCTACTGAACTTCGAAAAACCTTTTGAGTTGCACATGGATGTATCGGATTAGGCCATTGGTGGCGTGCTTGTGTAAGAGGGACATCCTATTACATTTGAGAGTTGAAAGCTAAAGGATTCTGAGCAGTGGTA
Organism: Cedrela odorata; assembly: GCA_035584115.1. Classification (NCBI taxonomy): domain Eukaryota; kingdom Viridiplantae; phylum Streptophyta; class Magnoliopsida; order Sapindales; family Meliaceae; genus Cedrela; species Cedrela odorata. The sequence continues at coordinate 3,536,805 of JAXCLQ010000014.1, forward strand.
CACAACACATGAGAAGGAGACAGCTAGGCAGTGGTTTATTGCCTAGCCACATAGAGGCATTATCTCATTGGGACACATTTTACGGTGATGACGGATAACGTGGTGAACACTTATTTCAAGTTAAAGAAAAAGTTATCCCCAAAACAATCAAGGTGGTAGGAATTCCTTGTTGAGTTCGAGTTCACATGGGTACACAAGCCTAGAAGGTAGAATCAGGTGGTGGATGCTCTCAGCCTGAAATAAGTGAAGAGTTATGTTACAACTCTAACATCCGTAGAGTTGGATTTTCTTGACAAGGTGTGACAATAGGTTGAGGAGGATACGATCTATTATCGACTTCTTAACAAGATTAGAAACGAGCTCTGTGAAGATTTTGGGTGGAAGATGACTTAGTGTATACACGTGGAGGAAGATTATATGTTCCTAGTGGTGGAGACTTTAGGAAAACACTCATTAGAAAGACACATAACCTTTAATGGGCTGAACATCCGAAGGTTGAGTTGATGATAGCGCTATTAGAGCATTCATATTATTGACCCAAGATGGAATATGACATACGGATGTATGTGAAGACTTGCCTAGTGTACCAACTGGACAAGATGGAGAAGAAGAAACTCACAGGTTTGTTACAACCATTGCCCAATCTAGAGAGACCATGGCAATTGGTGTCGATGGATTTTATCTCGGGCATGGTAAAGGTGAATAGGTTCAAATCTATCTTAGTAGTGGCAGATCGATTCTCGAAGTATACGTTTTTCATACTGACATCGCACGCTTGTAATGCTGACATGGCAATAGAGCTCTTTTACAATTACATGGTTAAATACTTTGAAATTTTAAAGGTCATTGTAAGTGATAAGGACGCTTGCTTTACAGGTAGGCTTTGGACAACGTTATTCAATCTGATGGGAACAGAGTTAAAGTTTTCCAATGCCAATCATCCTCAGACTAATGGGTAAACAGAGAGGGTGAATACAATACTCGAGGAGTACTTACAATACTATATGATGGCAAGTCAAATTGGGTAGAGTTACTTGATGTAGCCTAATTTTACTACAATATCCACCGTTTCTCAGCAATAGGAATGAGTCCAGCAGAGTTGGTGATAAGGCAGCAGCCACTAACACCTTATGAGGTGGCTAAATAGACTAGTGGAGAGAATTGTCCAGTAGTGTACATGTTTGCACGAGACAAACAAGATATGTTGGAACAAGTGACGGATAGCTTAGCTAAGGCATTTCAACGTATAAAGAAGTATGCAGATGCGGGGCATAGATCACTAAAATTCAACATGGGTGACAAGGTGTTACTCAAGTTGACACCTCAGATATGGAAGAAGATTAGTAGCAAAGAAGTGCATCATAAGTTGGTCTTATGATATGATGGGCCTTTCGAAGTTGTTAAGAGAGTAGGGAGAGCAGTGTACTGGTTAAAGCTACCTGAGATATTAAAGATACACCCTATTGTCCATCTGAGCTTTCTAAAGCTTATCCACAAGAACTTTGTTGAAAGCGGAGGCCAACAAGCCAAGAAAGCACCTCCTGTCATTCGAAAGTAATTTGATAAGAAGATAGAAAGGATCCTTGATTGATGGATAATGGGATAAAGTAAGAAGAATCGAAGAATGAAATATTTGGTTTTATGGAAAGATGGCGGCACGGTGGATGCTAGCTAGGAGCGAAACACCTCTTTGTGGCAATTCAAAAAGGAAGTTAAGGCGTATTTAAACACCTTTTCGAAGAGGATGTTGAGCCTTTTTAGTAAGGTGGTTTGTTAGACCCTTAACATTAAGGTGTGCAGCAATGAGCAAAAGTGCGCGACAGCCAAAAGGTTTTAGCCTCAATCTCTTAGATGGAAGATTGTAGAAAAGAGCGTGAGGTAATGCTCTCGGTGATTTGAGATGAGGGCATAGAGCGAATGTGCGATGGACTGTTCATGAGCTCCGATGACATAGAGGTGTTATGTAACCATAATATTGGTAAACGGATTTGTCAACATAAACCCAATGGACTCGTAACATGAGATGGAGTTGGAAATGTCAGACAGTTAGAGAATGAAAGTGGGTTGGTATAATGGGTGGCTAAAGAAGAAGATGCAGGTGATAACAGTCGCAGGCTAAGTGTCACGCCCCCACTCATGGGGTCCACACGTGACAATAGCCACAGACCCTCGAAACACATTCTTAACCTTTGAATATGTCCCTTAGGCCTGTAAGGCTGTTTGGATACTTGTTTCCTGTATCATTATTCTCATAAACTTGTCTCTCTGAGATATTTTCAAACTATCTCATAAAATAAAAGTATATTCAATATAAAATACGTATAAGGTACACATCCAATTTCATTGGTTTACATCCATAAATATGTACATACAACAGTTTCCAAAATAAACCCAATGGACTATCTTGCATCAACTAGTGAGTCGAAAACAAAATCAATACCTGAGGGCTTTACACCCCTAGTCGATCACCACCACCTGATAAGCTCTTTGGTTTGCTCGATTTCCTGTAACTGGAAATTGAGGGGGGTGAGTATATAGGGATATACTCCGTGAGTGGATAAAAATATATTTTGAGAAAATTATTTATAAATGCACAAAAAATCAATTTATTTTAATAAAACTATGACCTGTTATTTAAAATCAACGAGCTAGTTTCCTTCTCAGTGGTTACCTTAGCTGTGGTAACCCCGAGACCGTCACTGTGCTTTATATAAAAAAAATGCTTATTTAATAAAATAAATCTTTTTAAAATATGAATGCATACTCGTTATTTAAAAACTGGCCCACTCTTGACGTTGGCCTTGAGTAGTCATGTGGTGATACTCATAACTGTCCTTGTCAATCCCACAGATAGGCAACTCCATAACATCCACTCATATATCTGCCCCACCTGTGGCGCACTCACCTAGGCGGCCTTTAATAGGTTCGTCTCTAAGCTACTTCCCTGTAGCTATAATTATATACAATGCTGGCTCTCTCGGCCATATCACCAATACAAAGCCACAATCAAATCATGAACATAATTATTTATAAGCATTTCATTATCAACATTATTATAAAGCATGCAATTTCAATCAAACTTGGTGTTGTGTAAAATCGCAAGTGTACGAGTTAAACAAGTAATAGAGTGATGAGATAAGTATCGCTCCACAAGGATTGCTGTAAACTAATTCCCAAAACTTGAAATAACCCTAATTTTATTTAGCTAATGAAGTTTGATTGATAGAAAATCAAAAGTAAATTTAAATACAAATAAGTAAATGAGATTAAATTAATAAGCTAAAAACTCTAGGGTTATGATTTCACCTTAACTAATTAGTTCCTCCCCTTTGTTCTTTTTAACAAGAATTAATTATTTGGTTGCCAGTTGAGTATCCCTAAATTATTCACATAGCCTCTTCCGAGATTTAAGGAAAATACCCTATAAAGCTTAACTGCTATGTTCCCATACAAAGTTAAAACATTAAATGATTCATTAAGATTGATGGATCTCTTTTAATAACTACATAAAGCATGCAAGTATATTCCTATCCTACATGTAATTTATGATATTCAATACAATGAACTAAGATACATAAATTAGCTTTCGCTATTATTATGATTAACGATTCAACTAAATAGCGATCAATTATTTAGAAGCATTAAGAGTAATATTGAATGCATCAACCAAGATAGAAAATCCATAGTTAATTTAAACAAAGAGTCGGACCATCAAAGTTAGATTACATCATAACCCTAGAAAAATAAATCTACTCCATAATAAAATAAAACACAATAAATATTAAATAAAAAAATATAATAAAAGATCGAAAAAACTTGGTGGTTTGAAGCTTCGCCGTAGAGTTTCCTCCTTTGATCGAAAAGTGACGGTTTGTTGGCTTGTTGCTATTGAAGTGGTGATAGATATGGTTATTTGGGTCGATCGTTATTTTTCCATGCAAGGTTTGGATGATTCTTCCATCTTGGATTGTATGTGTTGGAGTATGGGTTATTTTGTTGTCTATTGCCCACAAAAAATGCTTGGCTTGTCTGTTTGTTATTGTATTGTCCATTGGAATGGTCCCCTTCACAAAAATCATAGGATCCTGATTGAGTGTGAATAGCATTAGCTATTAAGTTTCCGAGTTGCTTGGTTAGTGTCTCAACCTGAGTAGAGAGTTTAGTTAAGACATCATTTTCTTGTATTCTAAAAACCTTTTTTAGAGTTGCTCTTTCCGATGGCCATTGTTAAGCATTTGCAGCCATTTCTTTTAGTAAGTCTCAAGCGGCTTGATGAGGTTTGCCTAAAAGTGCTCCACCAGCTGCGGCATCTACCAATGTTCTTGTGGAACTCCCCAAACCATTATAAAATGTGTGTAGTTGCAACCAATTAGTAACTCTATGATGCGGGCACTTTTTTAGTAGATCTTTCAATCTTGCCTATGCTTCATATAATGACTTTCTATCAAACTGTCTGAATGTTGCTATCTCGGTTCGTAGTCTTGCAGTCTTGGCTAGTGGAAAAAATTTAGCAAGAAATTTTTGTGCTAAGACATCCCATGTGGTAATACTTCTTGATGGCAAAGAGTTAAGCCAATTTTTGGCTTTGTCATGAAGAGAGAATGGGAACAATCTCAATTGGATGACATCATCAGTAATGCCATTATGCTTAAAAGTATCGTAGATCTCTAAAAAGCTATCACTGTGGGCATTTGCATCATCGTTTGGAGACTCACCGAATTAATTGTTTTGCATTATCTGGATAATTGTTGACTTGATCTTAAAATTGTTAGCTGCAATGGTCGGTCGCCGTATTGCCGAGGCATTACCCATTGTGGGTTGGGTATAATCGCGTAATGCTCGAGTATTCTGAGCATGTACTGGTACCATGTTTTGTGCGTTGTTTGGTTCTTTAGCCATAGTGTTAGATGAGTGTGAATGTTGAGGTGAATAAAATAAATTTTCAAATTTCAAAATTATCTTTCACCAAGCGACGAGAATGAGGATCACGATGCCACTCAAGTATAGATTAGAAACAACAAAATAAAAATAAAAGAAGCAACAATTATAATATATATATATATATTACAACAAAATAAAAATAAAAATAAAATAAAGGAGGTGGTAAAACCTTCCTCTTGAAATAAAAATAAAGAAAAATAAATAACAAATTAAAATAAGTTAACAATAGGTAGTAGAACCAACCATATAAAATAACGTAATAAACAAGTAAATAAATTAAGAATAGGTGGTAGAACCAACCATATAAAATAACGTAATAAATAAGTAAATAAATTAACAATAGGTGGTAGAACCAACCATATAAAATAAAGTAATAAACAAGTAAACAAATTAATAATAAGTGGTAGAACCAATCATATAAAATAAAGCAATAACAAACTAAAATAGAACAACAATAGGTGATAGAACTAATTATATAAAATAAAGTAATAACAAACTAAAATAAATTAATAATAGGTGGTAGAACCAACCATATAAAATAAAGAAATAAATAACGTAATTTCTCGGATTTTCTTATACACCAAAAAATACTTGCAAGATAGGAAAGAGAAAACAAATAAAAATAAATAAATAAATAAAATACTAAATTAAAATTTGAGTTATGTAATATCAATATTAATTTAAACAAACAATCCTCGGTAACGACGCTAAAAACTTGTTGTGCAAAATCGCAAGTGTACGAGTCGAACAAGTAATAGAGTGATGAGATAAGTATCGTCCCATGAAGATTGTTATAAATTAATTTTCAAAACTTGAAATAACCCTAGTTTTATTTGACTAATGAAGTTTGATTGATAGAAAATCAAAAATAAATAAAATACTAAATTAAAATTTGAGTTATGTAATATCAATATTAATTTAAACAAACAATCCTCGGTAACGACGCTAAAAACTTGTTGTGCAAAATCGCAAGTGTACGAGTCGAACAAGTAATAGAGTGATGAGATAAGTATCGTCCCATGAAGATTGTTATAAATTAATTCCCAAAACTTGAAATAACCCTAGTTTTATTTGACTAATGAAGTTTGATTGATAGAAAATCAAAAGTAAATTTAATACAAATAAGTAAATGAGATTAAATTAATAAACTAAAAATTCTAGGGTTATGATTTCACCTTAACTAATTAGTTCCTCCCCTTTGTTTTTTTTAACAAGAATTAATTATTTGGTTGCCAGTTGAGTATCCCTAAATTATTCACATAACCCCTTCTGAGGTCTAAGGAAAATCCCCTATAAAGCTTAATTGTTATGTTCCCATGCAAAGATAAAACATTAAATGATTCATTAAAATTGATGAATCTCTTTTAAGAACTACACAAACCATGCAGGTATATTCCTATCCTATATGTAATTTATGGCATTCAATATAATAAACTAAGATACATAAATTAGCTTCCGCTATAATTATGATTAACAATTCAACTAAATAGTGATCAATTATTTTGAAGCATTAAGAGTAATATTGAATGCATCAACCAAGATAGAAAATCCATAATTAAATTAAACAAAAGATTGAAACATCAAAGTTAGGTTACATCATAACCCTAGAAAAATAAATCTACTTCATAACAAAATAAAACACAACAAATATTAAATAACAAAACATAATAAAAGATTAGGAAAACTTGGTGGTTTGAAGCTTCGCCGTAGAGTTTCCTCCTTTGCTTTGCTCCTCCTCTCCATGCTCTCTCTCTAATGTCTTGTGTTCTTTTTCTCCTCAATATTGTGTTTCAAAACCAAAACTAACTTACTAACATAATCTCTATTGCTTACTATTTGTAGATGGAAAAAGGAGGAAAATGAAGAATTAAATAATAATGCCAACAACCACTTAGCACTTAATTATCCACTTAACAATTAAATCTTTTTATTTATTCAATTTTAAATTGAATAATTATTTGCCTAATTCTCCACTTAAATAAATGATTTCAATTTATCCATGTGTCACACACACATGTCTTTTATTCATCAAATGAATAAAAACATACCAAGTGTCAAACAATGATACATGAATTCTAAATAATCATTAAATTGCCATTAATCATATTAATGCTTCATTATAATATACTAATCTTATTAATATATTAAAAAGATATATATATATATATATATTTCCACTAATGATTTCTTAATCAAAATTAAAGAATTGAATCTTAACCATTGATTCAAAATAAATGGTCAAGATTTAATCAAAAAGTTTGACATTTGGTAACATTACATGGTGTCACTTATCAACCAAGAAACTATTTGATTATATAACATTTATATAATCAGTAACGAATGAACTCATTTATTCATTAATATCCGTTTTCCATCAGTTTTATTCTAAAAAATAAAAAATACAAAGAGATGTAACAATTTATTTAATAATAACAAAATCTACAATATCTAAGTTAAAATTAATGTTTAAATAGATAAAATAATACTATAAAAATAGAATTATCACTTGGCCTCATGACCGATCTCATATTTACATTTCTTGACCTCATAGCCATATGTATATCAAATTCATTTACAGGCCATTCACATTTGTCTTAAATCAGTAATAATAGTAAAGTTATTTCTTATTTCATAAAACAATAAGTTTTATAAAATCATTTTAAAGAGTTAAAAAAAATATTTAAAGATTCATTCACTGAAAAATGGAGGGTCACCACTCCCACACTAATTCTCGCGCCCAATATGTCCCTTTCCTAGGTGCTCCGCGCCTAATATCACACATAAATAACATCATGAATTTTGAGATTCCAAATAATTATTATTTATGCATTAAATGCAATGTTTGTGATCTTCGTGTCTAAAATTCCTTAGTCTAGTACATATAACTTTTCGAGGCATTCTAATGAAGGCCATTTAACTAATTCCCAACAACAAAATCCCATGACCGTAATGATTTCAATTTTTGCATTTTTATTTAAAACGAGTTTATGTATCCTTAGCAATATTTAACACTTATTTAACCTTATCTAATTCTAATTATTGCAATTCTACACGATCTATATTTCCTATGCATCAATCAAGGTGAATTTTTGGGTGAACAGTGAACCATAGAATTCAAATATACTCAAATCCCTAAAATTGAACTTAGAATGGGTTTATAGGCTTACGTTTAGCCTGTAGAAGTCTATATTAATCTCACATTGGTGTTTAAATGCGAAACTCCCAAATCCCTTGGAAACTCTAGATTTTCCCTTACAGTTTTCCATCCAAAATTAGTACTAACTTATAGAGGAGAAGATGGGTTATTCACAGGGCAACATACATTGCAAGAGTAAGCCAAGTATTTGGAAAGATTTGGTTAAATCTGAATGAGAGAACAAGAGAGGTATTTTTAGAGTGAGAGAGGGAGAAAACGAGTGAAGAAGATATTGGGGTCGAATCCCACCTCTTGGGTATTTATAATACAGGGTGTAAAGACCAAATTGCCCATCAAATTTTACCCAGATTAGCGTCATATATCGATATTTTTAGACTAGGTATCGATACTTTTGGATTAGGTATCAATACCTTAGTCCAAGTATCGATTCGTATTTAAGAATTCGATTATAAAAATTCTATCAACCTCAAGTATTGATACATTTACCTTTACGTATCAATCCTTCTCTTTTCAATGTATCGAGACCTTTATTGAAGGTATCGATCTAGTTCAGCATGTAATTATTTTTCAACTCTCTATCACGGCATGTATCGATCTGGTCCATCTTGTAATTATTTTTGAACTCTCTATTTTGTCTTGTATTTATACCCTTCCTCATAGGTATCGATCTGGTCAGTTCGTAATTTCTTCCCAAGTCTCTGACTTGCTAAGTATCAATACATTTCTTCGTAAATATCAATTCGTTCAATGATATTGATATGCATTCTCAATGTATCGATACATTTGAACAATGTATCGATACTTCTATTCCAGGTATCGATCTCTTCATGCTCATGATAGATTTTTGACTCTTTTCTTTTCATTCCCTAACGCCAATTCTATTTACCTTTGGCGGATTCCGCCCCTGATCCCCCACAAGGGCACTACCCCTTTACCCCACTAGCTAACTGGCTAGCAAGTCCATGATAGAGTAACGAGATCGGCGAATGCTTTAGCATAGGGCAATATGCAAAAACCTAACTTATGAAAAATTTCAAATTATATTTTCAATTTCATGTAGTTTCGTTATTAAACTTGAATCTAAATTCACCTATGACTCGTTAATGTGCCAATTAATCTTGTATAATACACGTGTGATAATGGATATTATTAAATACCTATTTTAACTCTTTGTTCAAATAACAGGGTTTACTGTGAGAGTGAGAGAACTCAAGATAGTGGCGGTTGTACTCAGAAAGGCCCAACAGAGAGTCCCAACAGAGAGTCCATGTTCTAGAAGGATGACTTTTATCTTTGTGAGGTGTCAAAATAAGATAAATATTTATATAGAGATATGAATGATTCTAAAATCAAGAGAAGTGGTTTAGTGGGAGTCTTTGAATGCTTCTTTATCAAGTAGTTGGATATGGTCAAACTATGAGATGACGACATGTAAGTGGAACTAGTTGTCCTAACAATCAAGGGTGTTGGTTGTGCCTTGTACTATAAATAGATAGTGAGGATTTCATAAGACACATAAGTTGAATTGAGAGCAATTCAAGTGAGGTGAGTTTTTGAGAGCACTAATCTTTTATTCATTTCTGTGAAGAGAAATAAATAAAATGTTGGAGGGTTTTGCCTTCGTAAAGTAACTATAATCGCTGGATAAAAATATATATATATATATATATATATATAAAACCTTAACAAAAACATAAAAACATAACCGTGGCAACCAATATTGTAACTTGTTGATAAAAACAATTTATTGAGTTGATCACTTGAAACACTTGGCATCCAAAAGAAGCTTATCCTCAAAAGGCTCGAAATATTCGATCATCTGATTCACTCGTTCTTTTTCCTCCTCATCTGAGATGTCAACCTTCTTCTAGTTGTACAATTCCATATCGTAGCACTCATCAAAGACAAATTGAGAAATTTTTAGCCAGCGGAAGATCCACAACCCCTTGACTTGGAATGGAGGCTTGGAGCCAATGATTAGCATCTTTCCAAATGCATACTTGCGAGCCAGATCCATTCTCTGAAGGAATCCACCGACCTTGTTAAGAGTGACGAATGATACAGTGTTCTCGTCATTGTACTTATAATCACAGAACCATAGAGAGTTACCCTCAGGATCATACATGTCTCAGAATCCTACAGCACATAAATTAAGTTCATGTTACAAATAACAATATTTTGGCATAAATCTTTGAAATTTATATCTTTAAGCACATCAAATGTTGAGGGTTGAAAGGATACCTTTAATTTCAACTTCACAGAAGTTGGTCTTTGTGTTTGAGTAAAGCCTCTTCCACTCATCGACAATCATCTTACTAGGGGTAGCAAATCAAGAAGATTTTTTGCTTTGGGTTTTGGTGCTTCCTCTTCTTCGGCAGCTTCAGCTTTGGGCTTTGGTTCTTCTTTCTTCGGTTCATCCTTGGGCTTTGGTTTAGCCGATTCCTTGGGTTAGGCAGGCTTCTTTGCGGACTGAACAGCAGGGACTGATTCAGTTTGCTTTACATCACCCAAAATCTTCTTAAAATTTGGTTGGTTGACCACGGTCCAAAAGTATCTCTCAACATGGGGGAACTCAGAGGTGAAAGTATTAGTCATGATGTACCTAAATCCAGCATATAAATTGCATGTCATGACGATGTCTGCCAGGGTGACACAGTGCCCAACCAAGTATGTGTTTGAAGCCAAATGGAAGTTCAAAGCACCCAAAGCTCTCTTCAGTGCAAAAATTGCAGCTTCCTCGGCCTTAATGAAAACATGAATAAAAGTGTCATCAAATTTAATGGGAGAAGTGCAACATATAGAAATATTTGACATTTTCACTTTTTCCTTCTCAGCTTACCCCAACCCTAACCTTACCCAAGAACAAACAAACTACACTAAACAAAGTCTATATAGTTTATAAACTTGGTTTGTTAAATTAAACACATCTTCATCAACATTCCGGTAATGTAAAAGTTCATTTTGAACACTTTGAGCAGAAACATTTCATTATCTCTCTAGCTGAAATATTTGAAAATGTTATTCATCACATTTATTTACTCGCGTGTAGAAGAAACAGTAAAAATGCTAAGCGTTGAGAGCCTAATATTTAATCCTATTTTACTACCAAAGAAAAATGAAATAGAAAAGAAAACTTTTATTAAGGAAAAAAGAAACTAAAAAATTTAAAATTCCAAACAAAGAAAATGCATAAATATCAAACAATAGATTCAACACACCAAAAATAATCACTTACTAAAGAAAAAAAAATCAAACATGTCAAGCACAAGTGTGAAAGTAAAAACGGAGAATAACTCACTAGGGGAAGGTAAACACCATATCCAACTCTTGGATAATACCACTTCGAGAGATTAGCATCAATCTCCATTGAAGAAAAATCAATCCACTGCTCATCATGAGCCTAATGAACGAACAAAACAAAACCATAAGCATAGCATAATGCAAGTCCAACAAGATTAAGAAAATAGAACTAAAATTAAACCAATTGGGGAAAAATAAAAAGGAATCTTACATAATCAATCAAAGAAGAACCATAGAGTGGATTGTCAGCTTTCTATCGAGTAACTACAGGAACGAAAAAAGAATTAATATTAAACAACAATGCTAATATAATAATCATCTTACATAATCAATGCACTGCTCAACAGGGTCTGATAGACATGAAACATACCCATAAATAATGCAAGTTTGTACTTGTTGGGATATAGCATGAGGTATGACTAAAGCCAATGAGCAATGCACCTGGATTAATTGTAGAGTCAGAGCTTTAGGTCCAATCTATTCTCAAATACACTGACCAGGAGATAAAAAGGACTCCAGGCATCACGTAGGATGAGACGAGCCAACGTTAGACAAGAGACCTCGGAAGTAATCAAGTCTGAAACCTTTTCAAGATACACAGAGGGCCTTGAGTTAGAATCTCATCTAAGACCTCTGGACTCTCATTCCGAGACCTCTGCATGGAGGTTTCGGGATTGCCAATATAGGTCTCAGGTACATGACATCTGTGCTCATCTCATACAAAAGGAAAGCCTCATGTAGCGGCTTCCGAGACCTCCTAAAAACTACGTGTCTATAGATGACTTATTCTCTCTCTCTCTCTCTAAATTCTTTTCAGATAAAGAAGAATCCTTAGCCTAATAGATGTATTCTCTGTATAGGGCTAATTCCATAATAAGGATTCAATGCTTGGCAGAAGTATTCTGCAAGAAAGGCTCTAAATCTTGTAAAATCTGAAAAGTCGATGCTTAAAATAGAATTTACGTGATTATTAGAATTCAAATACCATCGGGATTCTTATTTTCAGATTCCATCAAATTCTATTAACTTTGAGAGACTAAAAGCAACTTATAAAAGGAGACAAAGGGTAAGCAATTACGCATGAAAAAACTATCCTAAAAGTACACATACTACTACTTTTGTTTCTTACTTTCTCTCTCAACAAAAAGCAAAATTCTAATTTAAGTATCAGAGGATTTTCACTAGACTACTGGCTTTTTACCCAAGCAGCTTTTGATTGTGGTTGCAAGTTAGATAGTCAATTGAGCGAAGGAGGAAAAGATTATTGTTAGTGCACGTAATCTATAGGAGGACTCTTGCTGCATCAAAAGTATTCAATTGTATTGGGTCATGTCATATCATTTTTAAAAATTTTTTATTCTATGTTTACTAATATTTCTATCGTGCTGGGTCATGTCATGTAGGAATTACAAGTTGAACCCAACCGATAAGGTTCAACAATATGCTGGCAATGGTTAATCCTGTATAAATATGACTAACCCAACACATTTTTAAACCTCCACACAAGACTTCAAATATGACCATCAAACGGCTCATTACCGTAGCGGGCGATAGCATTGCTCTCAAATACAGGAACGTCATGCGTCTCCAAATGAACCTGAAAATAAGACAATATTCCTTAAAAATTAATTCAAACTCAAAATTTGTTCAAAAATCAAATCATGGAAGGAAACTATAGTGTCTCAGTTGTTTTACCTTCCCAAGAGGGTTCATCTTTAGAAATTCAGGGGATTTACTACTGACACCCATCACAAAGTTCTCAACCATCTTCACTTGCACATCGTTGTACTTAGTGGCAATGAGTGTCTTGAATGTATTTTTGTTTCCCTTCCCAGCATGCAATATCTGCAGAGTGGATCAAACAACAAGATCATTCTAAATATATTTTTCTTAAAAAAAATTAACAGCAAAAAGAATTTTATAAAAAAATTATCATCAATTTTACATGATGCATCAAAGTTTTGTTATGACATTTGTATGACTCATGTTAATATATACTCCTAAATTCCTCACACATTAAAATGATTACGATATTGTAGGATATTATTCTCTTCTAAATTTAAAATTATATTGGATATGTTTAATTTTAAAAATAAAATTAGTGTTATAATTGAACTATTATATTTTCACTTAATTAATTTATAAATTAGAGTATAATACTTTGTTTAAAGTCTGAGATATTGTAGAAAACTTGTTGACTGACTAGATGTTGTATATCAATTATATAAAATATTTTAGTTTATTATCTACTTGTTAGTAATTGATAGAACGAATTAAAAACTATTTTTGGTTATTATAGAAAATGCAATTCCCACAAAAATTATCAATAATTTTCAACCAAAATTTTCTCCACTCAAATATTTGGATATCCCCTGAAACAACTTACAATATACATAGGTGTTTTTGCCATTCCAATTTTGTGGTAACGGATTAAATAGTATGTATAATTTTATTATTAAATTTAAATTATTATGTAAATATTTAATTTTTTTATTAAACTATTAATTTAATTAAATCAGATGTTAATTAGATATTGAAATTATTATTTGAATCTAATTATTAGATATTTAAGAATTTTTATTTATAATTATAAATGCTTAACTTTACACTTTTTAGTATTATACAATATATATTTATATTATAAAATTTTATATAATCAAGGGAAAATTAATTAAATATAAATAATAGTTTCAATTATTTACAAATTTTTAGTAAATAAAATATATATTTTTATTATTTATTAATGACTTTTTATTATTCATAAAATTTTAAAAATTTATTGAGTATTTCAAATTATTTATAAAAAAATAATTTATTATTTACAAAATATTTTTATAATAAATTATTTTTACTTAATATTTAACTTGTTATTAAGTAATTAAATAATTTACTATATAATTTTAAAAATATTTTTCTAAAATATTTTTATTTTTATTTTCTTCCATCATTTCTATCAATAGATATATGATAAGTTTAATTATTCAAAAAAAATTAATTTTGACCATGTTTTAATTAACATTTATTTATTTATTAGATTAAATGATAATAATCTAAAATGTTTACGACCTTGAACTTAAGTTGAATGGGGATAAAGAAAGTGCCGACTTCAATTAGTAAGTTGAAGCATTTAAGATATCTCGATCTTTCATTGAATTTGCACATCAAATTACTCCCTGATTCAATGTCAAATCTTATATATTTGCAAGCACTTAGATCTCTATGAATGTAAAAGCCTCACAAAATTTCCAGGAGATATGAGAAAAATGGCGAGCCTGCAATATCTTATGATTAATGGTTATTCTTTGGCTAGTATGCCGTGTGGACTGGGGCAATTAACTAGTGTTCGAACTTTACCATTGTTTGTAGTAGGTGAGAGGGATAAAACTAATAACGAGGGAAGTAAAGCGGCTGAACAAGTTAAGAGGAAGACTAACAATTAAAGTATTGGAAGCCAAGAAAAATGTTAATCTGGGTAAGGCCAACTTGGAAGAGAAGCAGTATCTTGAATCCATAAGCTTAGAAGGGGATAGAAGGCATACATGTGAGGAAGGAATGACGGTAGAAGGCCTAAAGCCACATTCGAATCTGAAACAATTATGTATAATTCGGCTCGGGAGTGGATGTTCATACTTTCTGGCTGCATGTCTTCCTTCACAAATCTAACTAAAATTGAATACCTCAAAGTTGTCACTCTCGAAATATTAAGCCGTTGAATCAATTACCTTCTCTACTTTCACAGACTCTTTGAAGGTTAGACAGTGTGGAGTACATATCAGAATGGACAGAGTTAGTAACAATTCTACTTCAACAACAACATCATTCTTCCCATCGCTAAAGCAACTTATGATCCATTTTTGTAAAAAACAGAAAGGACTGTGGAAGATAAATGATGATCAAGTATCAACAACAACAGAAAAGGCAGAACTCTTTTCATTTTCTTGTCTCTCCCAACCAAATATCTTGATTTTCCCTATGTTGACTTGATGACTTCGGAAAAACTCTATTTATTGGATTCCAACAGGAGGACACTCCAACAGACAATGATGATGAAGACTAGGGCAGATGCTGATGCAGCGGCACCGTCAACCTCTTATTCTGCTCCCGCTCTCTCCAACTTAAAAGCTCTCACTTTTCGATCTATTGAGGATTTAGAATCTCTACCGGAGTTGCTACAAAGAGTCAGTTGTCTTGTGGAAATTGATACTTCAAGAAGCCTAACATTGATTTCTCAGCTGCCTTAATGCTTAAGATATCTATCATCTCTCTAACAATTGACAATTGGAGACTCTGACTAACTGGAATTTCTTAACGACGATGGTGTAAAGCAACGTCAATGGCATGGCCCTAAGAGCTTCCCTTTTTTAAAATTTGATGGGGTTCGAAAATGGATTCATCGTATTGCCACTCTGCAGCATCTCTTGATTTACCGTTATAGTGATTTTATTGGCCTGCCAGAAGGGATGCAATTGCAAACGTTGGAACTTTCCGTTTGTCCTCGTTTTAACCTATTGATCATCTGTTGATTCAAATGGAGGGTACTAATCTATGTTTATTAGTTTTGGTATGAATTTTACACTCTTATTTGATTCTGTCTTCTATGGGTTTTGTTGGAGATATGTCCTAGAACTAATCATGTTATATGGTTTAGAGATATCATCCTTATGTATATATAACTTTGTAATTAATTTTAAATTAGTTTACGATTAATAAAATAGCTGTTATACCATTTTGCATATTCAGTTGCGTATATATTTTGTATATAAAATACAGAATGAGATCCCGAGATATATTATGACATCAAAACTCTATCTGTAAGGAGTTGTAGATATAAGTACAGAATTTGATTTAAATACTTCCGAATAAATTCCCGGTTGAGGTATTGTCATATGGGAGTATGACATTGCATGACTGACATGTTTGATACTGCCAAGGATTAGTATTTGATGCTAATAGTTGGGTGACTAGTCACGCCTGGTGAAAGAAACTTGCTGGCAGTGTGTTCTTGATGTATGAGGACAGGTGATAACTAAAATGGAATTTGCTGGCTCAGATATTAGAGCTTGAGATCCTAGGCCGGGATATCATACATGGGAAATGAAATCTTTAACCAGAGTATGTATTTCCGAAAATGTATTTTTGGATACATAATTTCCGTATATGATTTGAGACCATATTCCTATGGTTGAGTTAGGGGTTTGACAATTCTATGACCCACACTCGATCAGGAGTCGATAGTAGAGGGACTTTACTTTATGAACGTACTACTATATAGATTCATTAGTGTCTGGGGGTTGTGACATCTTGCTAAAGGTTGCGCATAATTATTGAGAATTTTGGTTATAAAGAGTTATACCAAAGAGATACGAAAAAGTTCGTGTCTATCCATGTCCAACTCATAGTGAACCTAGGGAGTCATACACACAGTCGGTTACTTGATGATGATGGCTATATAATAATCATTAATTGGTTAATGATATTGTACAGATATCGATCGGGTAGCAATTTGATTCTCTATTGTAAATAATATATTTCTCGACTTTGATGCTCTAACACGTGTATGAGTGGGAAATATTTCGATTTAATTATGGAATACCGTAAATATGATTTACGAGTATTATGATATTGATATATGAATATTATATTTAATATGATTAATGCAATCATAAAATATAAATATTAATTATGTTAATATAATAATAAATATCTTAATATTAATTGTTAATAAATATGATTAAAGTAATAATATATATATTAGGTATTTGTTAATGTGTATATATATATATTATTTATTCTCTCTCTTTACATAAATATATATATATATATATGTGTGTGTGTGTATTATATTAATGCAATTGATTATTATAATTAATGCATTTCGCCAACCTAATCCATGACTCATGTTTTTGCATTAAATTCAATTGTTGAATTAGAATGCAAGTGGGTTAATTGCTTAGGTGGTGTTGATAGAGGTTTGTCAAAATTGAATTTGATAAACATAAGGCTTAAGTGTGTTAAGTCTAACACACATAACATGTAATGCCACCTTTTCTTCTCTGGTTTGGTGAAATTGAGAGTGTCTTCTTCTTCTTCAACCATGAGTAGCTTATTGAAGCAATCTTAGGTTGTGCTTGGTTGTCAACCAGAGCAAAACAGAAGAGAGAGAAGAGAGCATCTAGAGAGAGAAAGTTTGGTAAGCTTGTTGAAGCTTAAACCAAAGCTTGAAGATCCAAATAAGCCGGAATTGGCATCATCACTCCGACGTGTAGACTACCTGAGGAAGCAATCGAAATTGTTTTCTTGCTACACCGGATCACAACAAAGAAGTAAGACTTCTAAACTTGTGATTTGAATTTTAAAATTGTTTTGAAAGCTAAACATGCATGTGTGCATGTCCAGATCAGTTGGGGGCCTATTCGGCAGGTCCATGAGATGGTCATGGCTCCCCTACAGCGGTCAAGCGCTCAGAAATTGATTCCGCGCGTCGCGCTTCTGTTGCAAATTTGAAACAGAGCACAGT
This sequence comes from Cedrela odorata, assembly GCA_035584115.1. Lineage (NCBI taxonomy): Eukaryota > Viridiplantae > Streptophyta > Magnoliopsida > Sapindales > Meliaceae > Cedrela > Cedrela odorata. Next base: position 3,554,720 of record JAXCLQ010000014.1, read on the forward strand.
TTTGCTCACTATTCACTTCAAGTTTTTGGAGGATGGCAGAGACCAATGCTTGTTGAAATAAACACCAATCACAAGGATGATATGCCATCGAAAAGTCTTGGGATCTTCTGTTGTCTGTTATCTCAATTTGCTTGGACACATTCACCAGTTTATAGTAATCGATCTTTCTTATAGTTGTGGCCAAAGTTGAGTTAACAAAGTGGTTCACTAGATTTCTTTTTGGAGAATTCATTTACAACAAATCAGTGGTAATTGTTCATAGTGTTGCTCTAGCTCTGTTTAATTGTTTCCATCAATATATAACCAATCGGTTTTGTTATTTGCTTTTCAATACGATTCGGAGTAAATCAATTGCTAATATTGATCCCAAATATAAAATTGTAATCCCAATTTTTATTGGTTTATAGAACAGAGCATAAATTGCTAAAAACAGTTTTCAGTCTTCGTGGAATCCTTAGTCTCTAGTATAATTTAGGAGAGTGACTTAATAATTGTAATCTTATGATTTATACACTCTGAAAGTTAATATCAACTACGATTTCGTGGACTCCTTAGTCAGTGTCTCTTCGTTGCTTTGTTAGTGATTTCATTATTTTCGTTATTATTGTGGTTTATAATCTCATTTTGATAATACAAAGATGACAATAATTTTTATATGATGTGCACTACACTTTTTAAATAATTATCTCGTATTGATTAGAGTTATACTTAGGAGAAACACTACACTTGTGTAGTATCATCCATTGATTCAAATACTCGAGTCTTTTCTTCTCTTTAAATTTCTTTGATTTCCCATGGTAAATCTGAAGTCTTGTAAGGATCTCTCTTTACCAAGACAAGTCATTGATCAATCTTCAGCCATTTTTGGAAAATTAATCAAGCAAAGATACTGATTAACCTTGTTCTTTCTCCTAAAATGAAGAACAAGCTAAATATAAAAGAGTCTTATTACTTTGGGAAAGGAAACAAATTTATCTGACCATGATCTTCATTTGGTATTTTGTGCAGCATAAATGCATCCAATAAATTAATTAGTGTCCTTGAGGTATGCTAAAAATTGGTCATTGTGAATATCAAAAGCCTAGATATAAACTTAAATGCATGTGAATCGTTTATTATTATTATCTTTTGTTTTGAGAATGATCACCTAAGAATCAAATACATAGTCCAATCAAAAGTAATTTCTTGATAAAAAATGACTGAAGCCTCCCCACGTCCCTGAAATATCAAACACAGTAGAGAAAAAGTGGGCCTAAATCCTTAAATCACATGCATTTTATTATTCGACAATATAATACAACGACAATGTCTAGTTTGAATTGTTGCCTCCTTCACATCAAACCATGTAACTACTCCAAGTGAAAGTCTTCAACATCGCTAAATGAAGTAACCCAGAAATCAGATAATTATTTTTAACATCATCATTTTTTCAGACGATAAGTAGGAATAGCCAAAAGATGTTTGGCCCTAGAAGTTACAAGACCAAACTCTTCTGTCATGTCCAATTCTGCTGGTGACATTCCATCCGGAAGCTCCCAATCAAAGCAATGCACAAGCTGAGCCACCACTTGCTTGACAATGGTGAGTCCCAGCTGCATTCCAGGGCAGCTTCTGCGGCCAGAACCAAAAGGCAGAAGCTGAAAGTCGCGTCCGCGAAGATCAATATTACTTCCAACAAATCTTTCAGGAAAAAATTTCTCAGGATCTTTCCAGGCTCCAGGATCTCTCCCGATTGCCCAAACGTTGATCATTACAAGCGATTTTTTTGGAATGTGGTAGCCGTTTACCGTGCAGTCTTCAATAGATTCGTGGGGAAGGAGCAATGGTGCCACAGGATGAAGCCTGAAAGTTTCCTTGACAACCATGTCTAAGTATTCCAGGTTTTCCAAATCTGATTCTTCCACCATTCTGTCTAAACCTATCATGTTGTCTAACTCATTTTGTAGTTTCTTCAGAACTTCAGGATGTCTGAAGAGTTCTGAAAGTGCCCATTCGACAGCAGTTGCCGACGTGTCCATTGCAGCTGCAAGCATGTCCTGACAGGAAATTATATCCGAGAAAAAAATATATTTTAGATAATAATACAATGGACATTCAAGGTAATCAAGCAATTGTTTATTGAATATAAAACTTTGGGTTTGATACCATGTTAATTTTGGCTTGATAAAATATTTAAGTTATATTTAATACTAATATATAATGTGAAACCGAACAATTTATATATATACATATCGAATTTTAATAATTAAAACTTAAGAGTATATTTGATAGTGTTTATTTTTTTCTAACATTATTTTTTATTTTTTTAATAATAAAAATGACAAAAACTTGTTAAATTAAATAATTTTGTGAAAGCTATTAGAACATATTTTCTGTTTTTCACTACTTCTGTGAAGAAAAATGAATAAAATTTATAAAATAAATTTTTTTGCAAATTTTAGGTGAATGGTATTTACTATTTTAATTTATTTATCTAATTATTCTTTTATCCAAATTTATAATAATTAAACAAATATAAATAAAATTTTGAACAATACATAATATTCAATAATACAATTTATGAAAAACTAATTTTTAAAAAATATTTTCATGTACCACGTTTTCATAGTTTTCATTTTTAAATTTATTATTTTTAAAACATACTACTAAACATACTACTAAACATGCATGTTTTTAAAAAAAAAACCCATTTCATCTTCAAAAACTAGTTTTAAAAAAAATACTTTTCGAAAAACAGTAATAAATAAACCCTTATAAACATAGATTTTGGCATAGGAATTCATGTCTATATGTGTGCAAATTAATTGATGCATATAGTTACCAAGATTATGGCCTTGACATGCTCTCTTTCAATCTTGTACTCAGTTTCTTCTGATCCCATAAACCTCAACATCACATCAACAAAATCTTTGCTTCTGTTTCCATCCTTACATTGAACATGTCCATCAATAATCTTCTCAAAAAATCCGTCAAACACTTTCGCAACAGCTTTCATTCTTTTCGTCAACCCCTGAAGATCGAGCCCTGCAATTTGAGGAATGTAATCTCCAAAATTCGGCGTCGCCCCCAACACCATTACTTCCTGAATCATAGTCTTGAACCCTCTCTCGTCAAATTCCTCGTCCGAATATTTTGTACCAAACACCATCCTGCAAGTCATGTCTGCACTCATGGAAGAAACCTTGGCGCTGAGATCAACCGGGGAATGAACTTGCGCCGTCTGTTTGATGCATTCAATCAAAAGCTGAAGCTCTTCTGTTCTAATGAAGTGAAAACAATTTATCTTCATGCTGCTCGTGAGCTCCAGGATACAGATTTTTCTCACTGTTCGCCAGTAAGATCCGTACTGAGCGAAAATGAAATTCTTCTGCTCGTAGGATAAATGCCTGGAGCCCTGGAAACAAGGCCGGCTGGAGAAGACAAGGTCGTGAGTTTTCAGGAATAGTTCAGCCGCTTCAGGAGAAGAGACGACAATTGTAGGAATTAAACCCAAACGTAAGTGCATGATTGAGCCGTATTTTTGGGCAAGTTTATGCAAATCTCGGTGGGGAAATTGGCCTAACAAATGAAGGGATCCGAAAATTGGAAACCCTTTCGGCCCTGGAGGTAATCTCTTTTTCTTGTTGTTGTTTGAATTTTTTTTTCTGGAAAAGGTAGCTTGAAAGAGGAAGAAAATTGCAGCAAGGGCAAGTGGAGTCCACATCCAATACATTTTTAGTGATGAAGAGGAAGTGATTATGGAAGTGGGATATTTATACTTATCTTGGAGAATTGAAGAACGAAGAAAATACAAAATATGGAGAAAAATGTCTATTAATGTGTGGTTATTACTTATGATACGTAGTTGTTTTGATCTTTACACAGCTGTAGGGTCAGTTTACTAGTACAATTGTATCATTTTGACTAATAAATTTGCATGAAAAATCCAACACGAAAATAAGGGGATGGAAGTGATGAAGAGGAAGCGAAGTGGGATTTTTATTCTTACCTTGGAGAATTGAACAACAAAGAAAATACAAAATATGGAGAAAAATGTCTATTAATGTGTGTTTATTACTTATGAGATGTAGTTGTTTCGATCTTTACTCAGCTTTAGGGTCAGTTCACAAGTATAATTGTATCGTTTGACTAATAAATTTACATGAAAAATCCAACACGCAAATAAGGGCGTGTTTTGAAAATAATGCAGTGCGGAGGTGACCCTTGCCCGCCCATTAATTTAAAATATTAAAATATTATATATTAAATAATTTATATTACTATTTAATTATAAATAAAATACTATAAATTATTGTAAATTCTCTCAAGCCACCGTCTTTACAGTGGACTGCCTATAAATTTAGTCTACCATTTATTTGGGTCACTGTTAATCTCATTATAATCATTATTAACCGCTAACCGCTAACCGCTGTACGCAATGATACAATTATCATTACTATTTGACTGACCTTTTCTGTAAATTTGAAATTGAAATTTCATCAACAAAAGTTATACTTAAGATTTACGGCAAATGATCAATCAAACAGAGATAATAATCATACTATTTTGTAGATAATAAAAATAGTAACATATAGGTGTGCTCATTGACACGTATTAACATCGACAACGATGGTGGTGAACAGTGACAGATTCTATTGATGAAAAATTTATTTTTAATAAATTAAATAAAATATAATAATATAAAATAATAAAATAATATTATATATATACAGTCCAACCCAACGCCAAACATTATAACATATTAAATTTTATCCATTCTAATTTATTACAATTCATTGCAATTCAATATGTTGTAAATGATATGACTTTTTTTTAAAATATAAAAAATAAATTTATTAAATTATAAATGAGTTAGTATATTATAATTATTTAAATAGTTAATTATGTTTGTAATATTCCCAAATTCAAAGTGTTACTGGTAGATGATAGATCCGTTCCATCACCCTAAGTTTCCCAAAACCTGTTATACATGCATGCCCAAGACAATTCTATGTAAAAACAAACATATCTCAACGACTCAAGGGCATCATGCCGCCACTAACATTATATACATCTTAAATATGTACAATAAATCCTAAAAATAAAGTTAACTATACAACTGTCAAATCGTACTAAGGTAATCAATGTTAATATCAAACCACACCATATGACAACACAAAAATAAACTATCAATCTTGACATGAAATGAACCCAACATAGTGGTGACTACGATTAGTGATCTCTCCTTCAAATTGTGTCTCTAGGACAAGATGTCATCTTACCAAATTATGGGGTCCTGCAAAACTAGAAGGTGAGGGGTGTGAGTCTTGGAAGACCCAGTGAGTGGATGCTACATACAATATCATTTTAGATACAAATATCTATACCTTGTCATCATTTGCATACTCATATGAAATATATATATATATATATATGTAACAGTTTTATGCACTTGAACAACAATACTTCTCAATGCATTAAACATAACATTTCATCACACATAATTTCTTTTATATATATTTATATCTTGTCATTATTTGCATGTTCATAGGAAATATATATACATATAACAGTTCCATACATTTGAAGGAAAACATTCCTTAATGTCTTAAGCATAGCAATCAACACACGTCATTCACAACATATCGGTGTTTAAGGGTGTTACGCATTGCCATTCTCTCAAACACCAAATAAATCTACTAGTGGCTTGGGGCGCTACGAATCACCATCTCCCAAAACACTAAGTAATACCAATGATTGGGGACATTACGCTCCGCTATTCCTGTATATACAGAAATAACCTGCAGGTACCTTTGGAACGTTACGCTCCGCTGTCCTCAAGTCATAAACCAATCATTAGGAGCATTATGCATCGCCATCTCTATGTTTCCAATTCTCAAACATAATACATACAATAATTCACAAGATCAAGACATTTAATCTTTTTCATCTCATATTTTCGCACAACATATTCAACTTATTATACATAAAAAAAAAATAGCAAATCATTTTTCTTTACGACCAATCTCAATCGTACAATACAACATATCTAGTTCACTATGCGCCAACAACAGTAAACCATTACAAGACATCATTTTCCATTACGATCAATTTTATTCATACAACATAAGCATCCTTTTCGCAATCAAATCACAACATATCTATATCATTGTCATTGAATCATCTCAAATCAACTTTGAACTATTTCAATCAATTATTTCATATACACTTTTAGTATTAGTTTCATATACACATATAATACCCCAAAATTTAAACTAAGGGTATTTTAGTCATTTTACACATTAGGGGCAATTTTGCCATTTTATAAATTATGTCAGGGTATTGAAAACTTAGTAAATAATTCTGTATTAATGTTTACTTAACTATTGGGAGTAATTTGATAACAATATGATAAGTTTAATAAAAATTTCTTTAAAGCTTTATACGCGTAATCAACTTTCAAATAAAAATTAGTGTTGATTGAAAAATCTAATTGATAAACGTTTGTTTATACTAAAAGATGACTTGATAAGAATTGATATGAATTAAATTTAAGTCAAATTCAAGGTCATATGAAGAGAATTAAAGCCTAGAACATAGTATATGTGTAGAAAAACTACAAATAACATATTTACCCTTACTATTTAATTTTTTTTTCAGGAGTAAAATAGTCATTTTATTAAATTTTAAATTTCAATTTAAGCTAGGCAGCATGCAAACCCAAGATATTCTTCTTCATTCCAGTGGCTTCCTTTGCTTTTCTTCTTTAATTTTTTTTTTTCAATTTCCTTCAAATTACTTAATTTTCAATCTATTAAAGTTCGATTTCTTACTGCTAATCACACGTACACAATACAGACTGTACTCTAGAAACTTCGTTTGAGCAATTTGGTCGAGAATTAAGCTGGAAGGAGAATAGTACTACTATTTACAATTTGGAAATTTTCAAAATTACTCGCAATTTGAACATCTTAAGGTTAAATTGACCCCTCGATATGATTCCCAACATCGTTGTTATTGTATTTTTGTAATTAAATTTTAGATTAGGTGAAATTAAATTTTATCGGAGATATAAATAGTGATAGTAACTTTCGCGCTTGATTTAGTTTAGAAATAATATGTTATCATGCGAAATTGGTTAGTAATAGTGAATTAAGTATAATCGACACCCCGATTATTAGTCATTAGATTTATATTATAGAAGAACATAGAATTCAAAAAGGAAGAAAAACCTTGTTGTACATCAATGTTGTAATTAAATTTTAAGTATTTGTACTTCAATTATTATGTTAATAATTAGTATAAAAGTGTTATAGATACGCCAAGGGTGCTGCCATCTAGCCCCTAGTGATCGAGTTTCTGTTCCTTTTTTTTAGCGACAGCTGTGAGTAAATTTTTATATATTTTTCATTTCTTTAAAACTATTTTTATAAAACTTAATGTTTTACAAAATAGAGAATAACTTATTTATAAATTGATTTATATTCTACTTCATATAAAAAATGAGACTTACTTTGAGCTATATATATTGTTGTGAAGGAGTTGTTGAGATATTGATTTTAAGGTCAGGAAGCTGCCATTGTGTTTTGAATTGTGTTTTATTTCTAATTTCTCTATTTTTGACAGTATGCTATCCTTTATTTAAATTTTTACTTAACCTTAGCCGAGAGATATAAGGTGGAAAGTTTATGTGTTTTGAAAGCACATTTTAATTTGTGTTCTGTGGAGGTATCGATATATATGGGAAGTAGGGTGTGAAGGGCGGTCTAATATCTAACCTAAAATCTATACATATCCGTGCATATTATTATGTTTTCATCTAACTATTTGAAATTATAATTCTGGAATTATAAGAATATGAAATGGATGTTCTGTTAGTATGATTTATGTTTGAAATTTATTTTAACTTTAAACATATTTTATATCGAAACTGAATTTACTTAAAATTTTCATCTCAATATCTACTCACTAATTTATCTCCAAAACTCATCCCACTACAGTTTTCAGTGATTACAGGATTTTTTTTTAAGTGGGGATTTTAGGAGATATTCATAAAGAGTATTGGGATTCCAGATTCTCCATACAGTCACCTAAGAGTTATTATTTTTGTTTGTTTTGTATATTGGGCATGACACTTACTAGTATATACACATTATGATGTGATTTTTGTATATTTCTGTGCATATACTCTTTTGTTATTAGTGTTCTGGTATATGTCTAACATGATGTTAATGAGCATGGAGCCCTTGGTATATGTGTATAAATTCATAGATGGGCGTATATGTGTATAAGTTTAAAAATATGATTTATATTTATCAGCATTATAGGTTTTGTCTCAGGCTTATAAGAGTAGGATTTCCCTACCTCTATGCTATCACGACACCGATTTACTAGTGTGTGACAACACACATGCATATATACAAACAAACATCCACTCATTGGTATTGGGTTACGGTATATACGATCTACTGTGGGGTCGACCAGCGATTGGTTTGACAATCTACAACATAAAATTGTTATGTTAGATTCTTTCATTATAACTAAATAAATATACAATTATATTGTACATATAACCTACCCCACTTAAGATTAAACCATTTTAACTCATTTCGAGAGTATATGGATAATCTAATGTGTCTTCCTTCCATAGATGTTATAGAATAAACTGTAATTTATTTGATTTATGCTTTTGTATTTTAGCAATTAAATTATGTGTTCTCGAAATCAAAATTCCTCCGATAGAGACCAAAGGATTTTTTCTTCAGACTAGGATTCGTCTAGGCTGCTAGTGCCACCTGTTAGAGTTCAGGGTCGAGTATGTCACACCTGTTTCTTACTAACTGCAAATACATACTTACATTCCTTATATACAATGCTATTCTTTTATTTACACA
>JAXCLQ010000014.1:3577172-3591142 GCA_035584115.1 Cedrela odorata
ATAAATACCAATATAATGAAAACAACTTGAAATAAATTATACACAACTAATAAATCTTACTAACCGATACAATTCCCAGAGATATTATGATCATATAATGCAAATAAAATAATTGTTTTTACATTTGTGTGAAATAATATATACCTTTGAAATGCGCAAAATATTTTTGTTAGAATATTCGCATAATTTCTCTATTTTCTTATCATTGGGTCCGTCTTTTCATAAAAATTTATAAAAAAAAATAGTTAAATGACATCTATTTAATATAAAGATAATGAAAAATAAATTAGAAATGAAAAGAAAATTAAAAATTAGTTGAATGACTAATACCAGAAACGATTTTTTATTTTATTTTTATCTTCCTACATACTTGATGACACCATATTTCAAAAGAAGAGAGAACAGACTTGATAAATTATGGCACAGCGTGTGCTGCGGGTTGCCACGGGCGGAGGAGAGAAAAGCAGGGGAACTATCATATTTCTTTATGCTTATTTTTGGAGAAGTACTTTGATAGATTAAAACAGGGGAAAAAAATGAGTACTTGAAGTTTCTTTTTCTTCCTTTCTGTGAAGCACTTAGTATGTGATTTTTTTCTTAAAAAGCGCTTTCATGTGCTTTCACATAAAATGCTTTTAAGAATTATCAGCATCTTTAGTTGTTGTATCTATTTTCATTTCTTTATGCTTATTGAAAGTAATGCATAATTGTGCTCAATAGAATAATTTCTTGATCACTTTAACAAATAGAAATGCAATTTAATGTTTGTTAATCTATGATCATAGTGAGTTTTATTTTGTGCAAAATTGGATCATAATCTTGTAAAACAAGTTAGAGGAAAAGTGTGTCAATACGGTAGCTGGCGTTGCCATTAGTGAATTTGTTCGCCTAAATAAACAGTTTTCATTAACTAAATATGGCATGTTCGGGTGTTCAGATGGATGCAGAAACAACGCTGGTACAATGCCGATAATGGTGTGTATTCAAAGTTAATAACAGGTATGGGAAAGAAAGGCCAAACTAGGATGGCCATGTGGCTCTTCTCAGAGATGTGTAATTGCGGGTGCCGGCCTGATCCTTCTGTTTATAATGCTCTCATCATGGCCCATCTCCGCTCCCGAGATAAAGTGAAGGCATTGGCCAAAGCGCTTGGTTACTTTTAGAAGATGAAGGGAATAGAACGATGCAAACCTAACATTGTGACATACAACATTCTTTTGAGAGCTTTTGCTCAAGCTCGAAATATAGATCAAGTTAATTCTTAGTTCAAAGAACTGGATGAGAGCATACTTTCCCCCGATATCTACACGTTTAACGGTATGATGGATGCATATGGGAAAAATGGGATGATAAAAGAAATGGAATCTGTGCTTTCTCACATGAAAAGTAATCAGTGTAAACCGGATATTATTACATCTAATGTGTTTATTGATTCTTATGGGAAAAAGCAAGCTTTAGATAAGATGGAACAAGTGTTTAAGGGCTTACTGCCCTCCAGAGAGAAACCGACACTGGCTACATTTAATTTGATGATCATAAACTACGGCAAAGCAAGGCTTCAATGGAAAGCTGAATATGTTATTCAAGAGTTGACGGAAATGAAGTACGCATCAAACTTCATTACATACGAGAGTCTCGTTACGATGTACGGTTATTGTGACGATGTTTCTAGGGCTAGAGAATTATTTGACGAGCTGGTTAAATCGGGGAAGGAGATGAGAGTTTCAACACTAAATGCCATGCTCGAGGTTTATTGCATGAATGGTTTGCCCATGGAAGCTGATATGCTTTTTGATAACTCGCGTAATATAAGGGTGATTCCAGATTCTTCAACATATAAACTTCTTTATAAGGCCTATACTAAAGCCAACATGAAAGAGCTTATACAGAAATTGTTGACCCGTATGGAGAACGATGGTATAGTCCCTAATAAAAGATTCTTCCTCGACGCTTTGGAAGCTTTAGGTTCTTCTCTAGCTAGCTCGGAATCTGCAAATGCCAAAACTGGTTCAAGAAGCAGGTCACTGTATACTGCTAATACCTAGATTGACGTAATAAATTTAATCATTTGAAAAATCAGAGCTTGTATAGCATGGGGATGGCTGGCAGGCTGGTTCATCACTATTTTGCTGTTGAGTTGATTTACCCCCTTTGATCCGGTATGTGCTTCTTCATAATTATAAAAATTACACTCTGTTGATATTTAACGCGGAATATATTTTATACCTTGTTTTGAATTTATTGGAGTTGAATCATTTTGATTGTATCTGCTTAGATTTTGGTTTACATTGCCCTTTACTGTTGAAATATTGGAGTTTTATGGCTTTAAAATTGTACTTGAAGTATCACTATTTTATGTACCCTTGCGCCATATCATACTGAAATGCTTAACATTCTTCAGAGTATTTGTTCTGGGAGTAATTTGGGATGTACTTTCGCTAGTAGAAATCAGAGGATGCCCTCCTTTGCCCTGCTTGTTTGTTCGTTCTTTTTTCTTTGTATTGTAGCTTTCTGAGTATTTCTTCAATGGCAGGCTTTACTTCTGATATCGGTTACTTTTTGGCAGCAGTGACAAAAACTTACAGCACCCAGATTGTCATTACCTAACATGGAAGGAGTCTGCAAGCTTGAAATTGAATTAGGCACTTGGTTGGCATCCATTTACACTTTTAACAATCCTGCCTAGAACTGTTCATGACACAAATTCCGTTGATGACAGCATGATAATGCATCTGGGATACATAGATGAGAATGGTGAAGCCAATTTATCCAGTATTTTCTTTCTGCTCTAAGATGTTTATGTATTATTGCGTATACTCTAAGCAATTGAATACTGCCCAAATTTTGTTAGCTAATTTCACTAAATTATTTGTAATTAATATTGTTGTCAAACGGTAATGAATCAAGCCTTGTTTCAGATCTAATCAATATTCATTTCCTAACAACTTAAGTGACAAAAGAGCTCCAATTCTTCTATAATTACTAAAGCAGGGGCAAAAGATGCACATGATTTGGTAATATGCAACACTAATTTTAGCTAATGATCAGAGTCAAAGTAACAGGAAATTGAAACAAAAGCACAATCTCATAGGCAAAGACGGAAGTACATTCAGAGCAGTCTTGCATAATCAATCCTCTTCTGATTCTGCAATCAAGAATTCTAACATCAGAGAAAAACTAAGATATTGTACAAAAACCATGGATACATTATATCCTCCATTGACAAAAATTTTCAATACAAACCAGAACTTTCATTTTGTTTAGTAAGGGAAACTAGGTTATCTAAAGCTAAATTTGCTGATCTAAATGCAAATGCATACCATGAATGTCATTTTGTAGTAGTGATATCAACAAGCAGAAAGAGATAAACTTGCTTATCTAAAGCATACCATGTATGGCTTCCATGTTATCCTCCTTGTAAACACCAAGTGGTGAGCCATGAACTGAAAGAAGCATCTCACCAGGCTTAGGCAGCCTTAGAGTTTTGGGTGTCATCCCAATAGACAACCTTTGGCTAGTCACCTGCAAAACAAAGCTCATAATATACTCTGTTGTGTCAAAAACAAGTTTTTATTATATGTTATGATTCATCACAAACTCATTTTCTTTTATCACATTGATTTATTTAGTAACCATCCAACTAATTTAACTTCAAAAGTGTCAGTAGTGCAAAGTGAAGTCCATGGATATTTGTTCAATAATTGCAGTACATAACATGGAGTGTGCAGATATTTGGGTCATAATATGCCAGTTAAATCAAACTTCTCAAAATCCAGAACTGCACTATTAGATTTGAACTTTTCAAATGAACTTAATCAGTTTCTTCAATAGTTTGGCCTTTTCAATGGAGTCAAAAGATGCAAGAAAATTTGAAAAAAAAAAAGGCAAGTGGTCAAAGTTAATGAACATCAAATCTTAGAAGACAGGAATAACTCCAAGATATGGTGAAGAAGCTACAAACCCCAGGAGTTTGGAGGACGTCATGCATTCCGAACACATGAGAATCAGATGGCTCCTCCAAAACCTACAAAACAGAAATGTCAAATTTGGAATATAAGGGGAAGGAAGTTTTTTCTTAAATCTTTTTCTCATCTACGATAAAAGACAAAATAAGTAAAAGAAGAAACCTCTTTGGCCCTGCACTGAAATTAAAAAGGAGAAAAGAAGTTCAAAAAGATGAAAATCTTTTCTTTCTAGGGGCAAAGATGCTTCACATAAGGATATATCACATGTGCTTGATTTCAACTTTCTTATCTTCAATTAAGCAACATTCAAAAGGAAAAAACAGTAAAATCAGAGAGAAAAAATATTCATGTTTGATTTCCACTGACAACACAATAACAACAAAAGTGAATTCAAGCACATATAAACTTTCGTAACCCTTCACTTAGTTCCTAGAAAGTTCAGGGAGAGACAGAAAGAAAGGATACTGAAAAAACATACGAAGTCTCTGTTCTGCAGATTATCAGCAAATAGGAGGCTTGTTTTCACTGCCAAGAATAAGGCAACTCCATGTCAAACACAGTAATGACAAAACAATCTTAAGTCCAGTACTGTGCATCAAAGTTACAACAAATTCAATATTACCTGCTTTGCTTGATAAGTCATAGCCACTAAAAGTTGGAACAGCAGAGCAGTAAGGATATGCCATGGACATCCGGCGTAGAAGTGAAGCATGTAAATCTCTTCCGTCAGCATTGTCCACAGATAAATTACCATTGTTATCCTTCCATTGTACTTCCAACTGTCCATTTTCTTCATTTCTTACAACTGAAAGATTTGGAAGGTTTTCTCTAAAAAATTGGAGCACAGGGGTTTGCAGATGTTCCTCATTAAAATATGAGCGGAGCAAACGCAAACCAGTGAGTGTTTGTTCAATCTCCACATCACGAATTGCTCTAACTGCAGCACTTTGTCTTTCAACTGAAGAAATGAGTTATAAAAAAAAAACTTAGCATTAACATATTCAACTAAGTCTAAATAAATAAGAAAGTTCTGGTAATTCCATAATCCTGGAATAAATATTGATAGATTCTCCTGAGAGGAGAGATTCTTCTGCACTAACAAGTTCTGTTTTTGCCCCTTCACAGGATTAGACAAAACCATAGCTAGAAAAAAGATTTGAGAGTGGCTTTTATTCAATCATAAAATCTACATACTGATAAACAACTTACATACTATTGTTTGAGGTCTACCTTTTAAGTTTGAACTTTTAGGTCAAGTTGCCCTTACCTTCTCAACTCATACTATCTTCCTAATCTCAAATATTGATCACCGTGATCTTCATAAATCATAAAATCAAAAGATTTGCCCTTTCTACATATTTCCAATACAACCCATAGAACATCCTTCAATAAATAAACAACCATGAAATAATACACACACTACCAACAGAAACTTGCAAAACAAGAGAAATAGGGAAATACTCGGTGATAAAAAAATATATATAATAACAGTAAATAAAAGGTAAACTTTGAATTATACCTTCTTGGTTCAACAATGCAGCTTCTTTATCCTCAATTTGTGGCTCTTTCGTCTCTTCGGCATCTGAATTCTGTTGCGGCGATGGCGGTGCAGCTTTCTTAGCAGGTTTTCTTCCTCTTCGCTTCGCCATTTACACGAATCTAACAAAATTATAACTTTCAATTCAAATTACCTCAACCAATTTACAAATAAATTACAAGCACATAAATCTCAAAACAAGAAGCTTTGATTTTAACAACTTCACTTTTCGATTTCGACCAATTTAATAATGCGAACAACTTTGATTTGCTACAATCGCATCAATTCAATTTAGAAATTAAAATCAGCAACAGAAAAGACTCACCTTTTCCAGTGAAGGATCGTGATTGCGGAGTCGAAAATTTCGAGATCCGACGTCGTTTCGCGGCCAAATAATGGAGGAATTGCTGATCTCTTTTCTCTTCCTTCTACTTCTTCCCTCAGTGTTGAGCGGGAATTTCCATTTGGCCCCAATTTGGAAATTCGATTTTTGAATTTTGAGCCAACCAGATCGGGTCGGGTTTTGATGGATCCGAATAGGGATGTAAAACCAAAAGCCCATCAATTTTCAATTTTAAAATGAAATAGTATTCAACAAAAAAAAAAAATAAATTAATAAATTAAAATGATAAAAATATATGACAATAATTAATATTATAATACAACCATTTACGTTTCATGTGGTTTGATAAATATTTATATGCATTTAAGTAATTTTTTTTAACTCTTCTTCTTCTTCTTGAAGTTCAAATTTTATTTTAAATACTTAAATTTTGACTTTTATTCATATAATTACATAAATATTAAAAAATACTAAATATATCATAAAATATCATGAGTACTTTTTTATCGCATTCTTGTTAAAGAATATAAACTCTATTGTTTATAATTGTGATAACTCGATCTAATTAATACGATATTGGGCAATTTAAAGTAGTACAACAGCCCGATCTTGGCTCATCAATGTTTTGTTTTTGGTGCTTAGAATTTCAATCCCGAACCCAAAATGCCTCTTACTAATTAAGGGGATAGAGCACTTATAAGCACATTCCCAAGCGATATAAAATTTCACAATCCACTCATTTTAAGGGGTCTAATGTTCTCGTTGACACATTTTCAATTAGACGAGCCGACTTTGATATAATTTGTGATGACTCGAACTAACTAGTATAATATTATTCGCTTTGGCACAGTTCATAATGATACAACGAACCCGTTTTTGACTCATTTTGTTCTTGACACTCAGAATTTCTAAGTTATGGATCCAAAAGGTCTCTCCTTAATCGAGAGGCCATAACACTTATAAGCACATCCAAGCTCATCCTAAGCGAAATGAGATTTCAAAATAACACTCTTAAACATATAAATAAATATAAAAATATATTTTCACCTAAAAAAGATCACCATAAAGATCTTATTTCTATCCAACTACTTTTTATAATTATTTTCTTCATTTCAAGTTTAATTATAATACATTCCTCCAAAAACAAATTCGACTCTTTTATTTACCTTCAAACTTCATATTCGTTTTAGAAAAAATATATAATTTTGAATAATTATTTTATCTAATATTTTAGATGTATTTCTTATTTATATCTCATTATATTTTAAATTTAAACATTCCTATTTTATAAAATATAATTGGGTGCTTACGTTTTAAATTGGGTGCCACTAATATAATTTGTTAATACAGTAAAAATCTTTCTTCGGATCTTATGTACTAGCGACAACTTTCGTCTCCTTGATGGCGTTTTCAACATGCGATCACAACAAAAACCTAAGGAGGTAAAAGCCAGTTGTCTGGCGAAAACCCTCTGATGTTTAAGTTAGGGTTTTGTTTTATGTTATAAGAAAAAAGAGAAGGAAAATATAGGCTCTTAATACTAGTGTTTCATAATGTGT
Source organism: Cedrela odorata (assembly GCA_035584115.1). NCBI lineage: Eukaryota > Viridiplantae > Streptophyta > Magnoliopsida > Sapindales > Meliaceae > Cedrela > Cedrela odorata. The sequence goes on from JAXCLQ010000014.1 coordinate 3,584,577, forward strand.
ACATGTTTGTCCTTAGCTTCCTTTTTATAGATATTTATGTCTCTCAAATTTAGTAGAATTCTATGAAATTTGGAAATAAGTACTTGTCGTGCGAGAATCGTGGAGATTCCATTTAATGAGAATTGGTTTTTCAAATTTTATGAGATCTTGAGCTATTCTTGCAGAATGTATCTACTGGGCATAAGATCCTTATTGTGGAATACGTCCACTAGGTTAAGGATCCTTATTATAGAAGAATCCAGAATAATTTAGGAAAGAACTGAATCTTTTCTAGATACGTAATTGTTGAGAGGTCTCGGAAGCCCTCGTTCAAGGCTCCTTTATACACTTGAAATGAGCTTAGATGTTGTATGTCTAAGACATTTATCAACTGTATCTAAGACCTTACTGAAAGGGCCTTAGAATGAGGTTCCGACCTGAAGCTTTTAATATGACCTTAAGAGGCCTCGGCTATTACTATTCTTGAGGCCTTCTCGCCTGACCTTAGGTCATCTCATCCCTCACTATACTTGGGGGTCCTTGTTTTCCCCTAGTCAGTGTCTTTGTGGTTGGACTGAATTTATGACTCTTCCGTTCTTAGTGAGCTTTTAGTGTGGGTTTGTGACTTAATGGGCCTTAATTAAGTCTTGGGTTGTATACCCAACATCAAGCCTCCTAATTTTAGTCAAAAATAATTGTTTTTGATAAAAATTAAGAGTTTCAGTTTGAAAAGACCCATCTACCTACTGAATTTAAATGTCCAGTCTGAAGTCCGCCAGCCTCTTCCACGTGGCGAAGTACAGTTGGTCTTCTAGATCGTGATGTTTCGAACCTCAAGATATCTTACTGGTCTTGATAATAATCACCTATTTTCTCATTAATGAGGGACATCCTCTTAATTGTTTTATTCAACATGGCATCGTCTCGTCCCTTGATCTATTCTTTAGATCAATGGTTAGGGTTCCTCTACTTATTTAAAAACCCCTCTTTCTGTTCTTCCCTTCTTTTTGTCTTCACTTTACGTCGTTATTTTCTTTGCATTTCAAGCACTTTCAATAGTAGCAAACTTTGAGTTTCAAGCTAAGACTTCAAGTTCTTCTCTTCTTCAATAAAAACCAGTAACTCTCTATTTTTCCTTCCAACTCTTTATTGTTGAATTTGTGGTATTTTTGACTGGTCGTGGCAATTGTTAAATGACTTTTAAGGCTAGAGAACAAAAGTGTTATTTCATAAGTTGTTGATGAACCTGGGGCAACTTTTTACCGTATATTTTTCTTCCTTGTGAACAAAGATGGATTCTATTGATAACGAGGCTACTTCCAAGGAAACAACTTCAGGGACGAGTTGGCTATTGTACCAGTATCTCCTCTTATTCTAGAGAGGCAGAACTCTACTCTATATGAGGTAGATTGGTTCCCCTCTATTACCACAGAGCTAGATTTATAAGCTTACACTAAGTTCTATAACATCCCTGAGGGGATTTATCTTAGGGTTCCTGAGGCGAATGAGCTCCTCAATTGTCCTCCTAAAGAAGAAATCACTTTTAATGAAAAACTATTTCACCTAGAGGTTAGGCTCCCACTCCAACACTATTTTGCCTAAATCTTCGAATCATTCAACATTGCACCATATCAACTGAACCTGAACAGTTGGAGGATTTTGTCTAGTTTGTATGTCTTGTGGCATCGAACCTCTAACTTTGTTCCTTTAATCAAAGAGATTGAGTATATGTACCTCTTAAAGAGAAACCCAATAAAAAATCCTAGGTGGTACTATCTCCAAAATAGGCCAAAATAGCGAAACCTAATAACAGGCAACCCTTCCTGTAATAAAGATTGGAAAGGTAAATAGTTATTTGTTGGTGGTGATTGAAACCCTAACGATAATATTCAGGTGCCCAGGTTGTTTGAAGAGGTGATCATCTAGAGTTAGTTGCTTGAGTTAAATGCTCAAAGCAGGGACATAGTCGATATGGCTAAATCCTCAATGTCTAGCTAGAGATCTCTGCTTAAAGATGCCAACCTGATCTCATCAAGTCTGGTAGATTTTTGTATTTCTAAGGGCCAATTGGCCTTAGAAAAAACATAAGGGTGTAAATATCTTGCTCTTCTTTCTTTCTTGTGTTTGAATTGCATTGTTTAACCTCGATATTGTTTGTTTTCCAGGTAAAATGGCTCTAAAGAAGTTGACCCCCAATCCTCTTGAGGTCTTGAGGCAATTAGCTAAAAGGAAGAGAACCAAGGAGGTCACCCAACCCTCAAAAGCTGTCTCCAAGGGTCCAATTATGGCCTCAACTTCTTCTGCTACTAGGCTCTCTAGTTTAAGCAGGCCTCCAACTTCTAGCAAGGGAGTGGTGATTTAAGGCGATCAAGTGCCACCTCTCCCTGCTCCCTACGTGGATAAGGAGAAAGGGAAAAGAAAGGTTGTGGCTGCTGTGGCAAGGGAGGGGCTTTAAAAGAAGAAACAAATGTTCAAACAGCTTGATAAGAAGATGGCTGAGATGCTTAAGTTACTTCCTAAAGACCTTCCTGAGGATAAGTGGGAGTTTTTTTTAACACTTCTTTCCCTACATCAACCAGTAGGCTTTGAACATTAGCTCGAATTATTTTGAAGCTATTGTTGAGGTTTCGAGCATGGCACTGCTGAGCTACTAAATAAAGTGGCTGGGTTTGGTGAGTTAATTTTTCCTTTTTTTTTTTTTTTTTGCCTTCTGATCATCTTGTGTTGGCAGATTTCAACTTCAGTAGTACACAGTCATGTTGTAACAAGATGCCCTTACAAATGACTTTTCTAAGGTATCTCAGGTTAATAAAAGGGCAGAGACGGCAGAACGAAACTTGGTCTTGGAGAGGACCAAGTTCGAGTCTAAGTTGGGCAAGTGGGCTCGGGAGCGGGAAGAACTTCAGCTTAAAGCAACTATAGCAAAATCCTCTCACGCCAAGGCTAGCAAAAGGGCCAACGCTCTGGAGTCCGAGTTCAGCAGATTGAGGGATGAGAGCCAAAGAGTTCTCTCAAAATCTTAGAAGAAATGCCAGGACTTAGAGCAAAGATTGGATGTCGAAAGGTGAAGATGCATGCTCCTATGCAAGAAAATCAAGAAGGACGAGCAGATAATAAGGTCTCGGATTCGTGAGCAGGTTAATGAGAGCATTGACCTGACTTGCGAGATACTTTAGGGTAAATATCCCCACTTGAATTTGAATTGGCTATATGAGGCCCTGAGACATGAGCCCCTACATAGGGATGAGGAGTCTTCGAGGGGAGTTTTTCTTGAAAGGGAGGGTCATTCGAACTTGAAGACTACTTACGTGCCTCCAACGGAGTCAATCGTCGGCCCTTTTGTTGAGCCGCCAAAGGCCAACTTTGTGGAGCCGGTTAAGGTTTTTTCCGCTGAGGTGGTTGAAGTCTCTCTTACAGAAGTTATTAAGGGTGTTTCTGCTGCTAAGGCTGTTCTTACTCCTGAGGTTCCTCCAACTCCTACTCATGGGGCTCCTCTTACTTATGCTCCTAAGGCTTCTCTTGCTCTTGAGGCCGACTTTGCTGACCTCGACTAATCATTCAACCAACTCGATTAGCTAGACATACGCTTTTTCCTTTTTATTTTCTTTTTAATGCATAAAAACTATGTAATGTACTATGCTTAGCTATTAATAAAATACTTCTTATTCATACTCTTGCATTGTTTTACTTTTTTTTTTCTTCTCTATGCTTTAAGCTTAGTATCATTTATAAAATTTCTTTGTTGTGACTATTGAAAATGCCTCGAAGAGAAGTGTGCTTTGACTTAAACAACTTGACAACAAATAACATGTATTTAAAGTTTATTTTATAACCTTGACATCTTAGACTAAGCATTTTAAGCAAAAACCAAGTTAGTCTTAACTTTCCATACTTAACAAATTTAAGATATTATCACCATGGCTTAAAATTTTTGATGATAACCTAAGAGTCGTTTATTTCTTCACCTACTGGCTTGTATTTCAAGATTTAGTTGGGTCTTTGGACAATACTGCTTTGGATGGAGATCAATTGTAATTGTTGGAGGACAATTCTGCCATTGTATGTTCAAATATCATGTTCAAGGCTTATTTGGGCTTATGAATAGCATTCTCTTGTAATGAATGAAGAATTTTAATCGTCTAAGAATCATTGTGCTCGAGCCCATTTGGTATCCAAGGTCTTTTTGAACTACAAGTACTATTACCCCGAGATAATGTGGAGACTTAGCCATTTAGAAGCCATGATTGCTCTTGTATGTCCTAAAATTGTGCTCAAGATTTATTCAAGCTAGAAATGTAATAATCATTCATCTAGGAACACATTTTGCTCTTGTACGTTCTAAGATCATTCTCAAAGCTTATTCGAGCTAGGGATAGTATTATCCTAAAATAATTGTTAAATATAGCCTCTTGATAACACATTTTGCTCTTATATGTCCTGAGCTCATGCTCAAAGCTTATTTGAGCTGGGAATAATATTACATCGGGGTGAATGAGAGAGAGATGTTTGGGAACCATGTCATCCATATTTGAACTTTTGGATAATATTGTCCCAAGACGTTTAGAGAACTTAACTATCTAAAAACCATTTTTACTCTTGTATGTCTTGAGGTTATGCTTAAGGCTTATTCGAGTTATGGATAATATTACTTTAGAGGTGTTTGGAGAACATAATCACTTAAGAATCTTTTCGCTCTTATATGTCTTGAGGTCGTGCTCAGGCCTATTCGAGCTGAAGATAGTATTACCTCGAGGTCATTGATGGATATAATCACCCAAGAATCTTTTCGCTTTTGTATGTCCTGAGGTTACATCAGGGTTTATTCGAGTTAAGGATAGTATTACTTCAGGATAGTTGATGGATATAAAATCGATTTCGGTTTCATTCAAAATCATAATTTACTTTAAATAATTTAGTTTATAAATTTTGAAATTAGAACCTATTATGTTTAATAGGGTATCATTTTTCAGTTCTAATTCAGTTTTAATTCGAAAATAAGGTACTATATTTATCAATTGTCTTAATCTCAATAATTCTTAACTCTATAAAAAAAATTCTTAAAAAAAATAAAGTCAATGAAATTAAATTGAAAAATATTGTATATATGACGAAAAATTGAGTGAACGAAAATGAAAAGAAATAAATTATTAAAGAAAATTAATATACGATAAATTATTAGAAAATTTGTATTATTACTCGATTTAATATTACACATTATTAAAAAAATAAATTTTATTTTTTTTATGATAGTATAATTATATATTTAATAATATTATATTAAGAATATATTTATTTATTATATATGTTAACTTGTTTAATAATTTTAAAATAAATGTATACACATCACAAAAAATTAAGTTAAATAAAATATTATAAATGTATTAATTAATTTTTTTTATGTAATTCAAAAAATAAAAAGTATTATTTTTAATAAATTGTGTAATTTTATATATATAGTTCAATAATTAAAAATTTATATTTGAATATGAGATGGATTTCAATCTTTTTATATGAAAAATAATTTTTGATTTTGATTTTATAATTTTTAAAAGTAGATCTACTTTTAAAAAATTAATTCTTTATTTTTTAAAAGTGAAACTTACCTAAACAATAATAGATTTTAGTTTGAAATCAATTTTTTCCATCTAATTTTTAACGAATTCGGATCGAAATGTAATCGCTGTTCACCCTAAGGACTTAGGAGCACTGCCTCTGATTCTTGATGCCCGCGTGAAAATTATCCAATGAAAAACCAAATTACCCTATCACATCAGAAACGTAAGCAATTGGGTTTCTAGGACAGGAGCTGCTCTACTTATCAATGTCATCAATCCCATCAGGATCAGACGGCTATCCTCGACCTTTAGTATGCTATTTGATTGAACATGGCACCACCGTAGTGATCTTATCATAAATGAAAAAGAGACAACAGTCGACCCAAATATAACTTTAGTATTCTGTGCTTGCCGTTGTTCAATATCAACATATGATGAAAAGGGGACATTGTTATATAAAAATGCAGAAGCAGAAGCAGAAATATGTCATGTTAGAAATTTCTAGTTAGCTCTTTTGCATGTCTTTGATTTTTGCATTCTTAAAACTCAATACTTAAATTATGTATTCATTTCTTCTTGTTGAAGATTTAATACTGCATTACGTAGTCAGAATTTTATTATTCATGCTGTCATTCATCACTATTTGAAAACATTGCTTAAATTGTTAAAAAATATTTATAATTTGAGCAAAATTCGAATTTAACATTTCTTATATCATTTTAAGATATTTTAATAATTGAAAACAAAATTTAATACCCAATCAGGTAATGTATTATTGCCTTAAGATTATTGTATTTTTTGTTATATTAATCCATTATTAGATAGAAGTGTTATATTTGTGACACATTACGCGAAAGCTAAGAGTTATAATATAAATTTTATGATAAAAGAAAATTAAGCATAAAATGGTGGTTAAAAACCAGAGGATTTCTTCTTTATGCTGCATTGACAAATTTATTTATTTATGTCATATTTTAACGGTAATGATATTAATTGAGTTTTAGTATGATACAATATTACAAAATATTGTAG
>JAXCLQ010000014.1:3593300-3607374 GCA_035584115.1 Cedrela odorata
TGGTTATTGTTTATAAAGGATGAATGGAAGAAAAAGAAACTTTTTGCAAAGTTGATATATGACAATAATTTAGTCCACGAATTTTGTAAAGTCATATGTTACAAATTTGACTAAACTGATTTAGGTTAATAAATTAGACATCTTTAAGACTTTTATGAATTTTGTTTCATAGAAAAATAGAGTTTTTAATTTTTAATGATTTTTCAAAATTGACCCTTGAGTATTGAAAACTACTCGTTTTTGTAGAATATCTGAACGACAAAATTATTTTGATTAACCAAATTATCTTTAAAAATTATAAAATTTTTTACATTGATTTATAAATGTGTTTATGATATCATATTAAAATTTTAGGATCAAATTCTATATTTTCAAATTGTTATGCATTTTCGAATGAACATGACTCATTGCAAAAATATGTTTGGTAGAATCTGAAAACTCTAAAGTGAAATTTATTAAAAATAGTTATAGTGAGAATTTAGTCCCAAATATTTTATTTATTTACTATATATGTGTTTAATTATCTCTACAAAATTATATAATATTTGGACAAGTATTCTATTTTCTAAAAATCAAATATTTGAAACTACTCAACATATTTTCTGCACTGTTAGGATAAGTGAATAAGATGGAAATATGATAAGAAATAGTTTTATGTAGATTTAGGAGTCAATATATTTAAATGGACTTATACTATGATTCCTAAAGATTATGTTCTGATTTCATGATAAAAGAATGTCGTTTAAGTATAAGGAAAAATCCTTAAACAACGTAAAGTTAGATTTTGATAGGTTTAGGAATATTAAGTGATTAAATGGAATGAATGATATAAGTGGTACAATTGAGATCTAATAAGTTATGTTATGTTTTTGGATAGCGTATATGAAGTTTATAAATGTTAATATTTGATTATAGGTCAAAGTGTTTTAAGTTAATTGGGTTACGATTGCCAAGAGGTAAGTATGCTAGACTTTTTAAAAGTTTCACAATAAACGTATGTATGTGTTTGATTTTGTTTTTAAAAGTATTTTTCAATTATATGTTATTATAAAAGTATTGATATTCACATTGTTATGTGTTATTGTGATTGTTCATGATTATGTGTTATTGTGATTGCTTTAAAGTCACGTGCATTGGCATCAAGGCATAAACATATACATTGTGTTTTAAGAAATAATAAAGTGATTTTATAAGAAAAATGTTCATGAAAGTTAAGATTTTTGTGCTAGGGAATCGAACTTTATTACTTGCTTAGTAGGCAACTATAAGTTTATAAGGAGCCTTTATATGTGTGGTCATTTCTTCGGGTTTGGTATATTGTTAAGTATTGTTAAGTGTTCCGTATGATATGGGAGAGACCTTTGGGGGTACCCCTGGTTATAGTGGTCTTCACATTCGTGTGAAGAAGTATTTGTGCATATGGAAGGACTCACCACTGATCAGGGTGAAGGAGTGGCTCTTACCTTCAGGCATAAGTGTCCATTATTTTTGAAATTATACGCCTCACTCGCGCTTACCCCATGTACGGTATGTCATCAACGGGTGACATTGGCTCAATCAATGATAAGTGATAATTGAAGTCCTACTAAGTAGTAATTGAATGGAGATATTTCTAGTAAATTTTGAAAGAAGTTTCTATAGTATTTAAGTGTTATGAAAGTTTTGAAATGATCAGAAAGAAGCTTCTACAATGTTTAATGTTATGAAAGTTTTGAAATGATCATGGGTTTTAGCTCACATCATATCATGTGCACGCATTGTATATAAGTATATGTATATATTTTGTATATATGAAAAACTAGTGTACTTACTGAGCTTAAAACTCATTATAGTTTATTGTGATTTCTAGATAACTGAAGTTAAGCTCATAGAGGATGGATTTGTCTGGGCATTTGAAGTTCCTTGGTTGTTTAGGATTTAAGACTTCCATTGTTATTAAGTTTTGCAAGTTGTTTAAAAATGTTTTGTGATTAAGGAATGTTTATAAAGGTATACGAGTTAAATTTTAATGCTTTCGCGCGATTTAAGTTTTATAATTTAAAAATAAATCACACCTCAGACTCCTCCGAAATTAGGGGCGTTGCACCAGAGGTTTGCAAGAATCCTTTAGCCACCAACCTTGCTTAATGTCTAGATACTGATCCATCTAAGTGATATTTTACTTTGAATATCCATTTATTTGCAACCACCTTGTGCTATGTAGAGAAGGGATCTAATTCCCACGTTTTATTTCTACACAATGCATCAAACTCCTCCTACATTACAGCCTTCCATATAGGACTTTGTAAGGCTTGTTTGACTAACTTAAGTTCTGCTATTAGACATGATGAATTGGCAAGAAAGTTTCTGGGTTTGAAGATGTCATTATTTGATCTTGTGACCATAGGATGTGTTTTTAAGGGTTTTATGTCAAATGAAACAGAATGAATGGGTGAAGAATTTACCATTGGTTGCTGCTGAGATGCCTGATATGTGCTTTGAGAGTATGGCTGATCTGAAGATGAAGGCTAAGAAGTAGAAGAACTAGAAACAAGGGGAGAAGACACAGAAATAGTAGAATAACAGAAAATGAATTATTGACAGATGAAGATTTCGAGTTCCCAAAGTTTGATTGAAATAGGAATTGAGTTTCATCAATGGTAACATTTCTAGCAACATATACCTTTCCTGATGAGTGAAGACATTTGTATCCTTTATGAATAGGGCTATAACCAATGAACACACATTTGGAGTGAAAATCTAACTTATGAATGTTATAACATCTTAGATAGGGAAAACATGCACTCCCAAAGACTTTAAGAAAAGAGTAATCAGGAAGAGACTTATGTAGTTTGAAAAATGGAGAAACATCATGTAAGGATTGAGAAAAAAGCCTATTGATAAAATAGACTGCCGTATGAAAAGCTTCCCACCAATATTGAAGAGACATGGATGCTTAGGCAAGTAAAGTGAGGCCTAAGTCAACTATACTTTTATGCTTTCTTTCCACTACCCCATTTTGATGATGTGTATATGGGTATGTAAGTCAAATTTGAATTCTATGTGTTTGAAGGAAGTTTGAGAAGGCATATGGGCATGTATGTCAAATTTGAATTCTATGTGTTTGAAGGAAGTTTGAGAAGGCTAAGAACTTTCCACCTAAATCTGTTTGTAATCTTTTATTTGACACTCTAGTTATTTTTCGACTAACTGTTTGAATTGAATGAAGGTGGTAAGAGCATCTGATTTGAATTTCAAAGGAAATATCCAACGATATCTACTGAAGTCATCAACAAAACTCACATAATATCTATAGCCAACAGTTCATAAAGTAGCAGGTATACCCCAAATGTTAGCATAAATCAGTTCTAGAGGCTTAGTACTTTTGATGCTTGAAATTGGAAATTGTAACATATGATTTTTGCTTATTTGACAAGCATTACAGAACTGAAAGAGATTGATTTTATTTCTTTCAATTGGCATATTACAAGCTTTCAAGACAATGTTCATTGTTCTAGGACTAGGATGACCAAACCTATTGTGAAGTAGACTGACAGATAATGTAACTGAGCTAGTGTAAGCTGTGTATGGTGAAGAAACAACTTGAAAGAATTCAGAATTCAAACACAATGAACATTTTGACAAGCTAGTGGACAATCTGTTTTGAGTATATGATTGACTCTTATTACAACTGAAACAATTATTGTCAATCGAAAAAGGCATTAGAGATGACAACAATGACATTGGAGACACATGATTATTCTGAGTTTGAGAATGTGAATGATTATTCTGAGTTTGAGAATGGGAAAGCTACAGTTTATATAATCCCTTTGTAGCCACACCTCTCATCAACACAACCTACATCTTCTTGTCCTTGATTATGCAACAATCATAAAAAAAATTCAACGGTTATGTCATTATCATATGTCAACTTAGATATGCTTATAAGATTTTTGGTAATTATAGGCACACACAACACAATTTTTCAATTGAAGAGTAGGTTTAGTTGTATGAGTAATAAGGTTGAATTAGTTTTGAAATGTATAATAACAGAACCTATATGAGATATATGCAAGCCTTCTCCATTTCCTACTATTAGTTTTTCTGATCCAATAATTTACCTTCAATATTTAGATTATTCATGTTGTTTGTCAGATGATGAGTTGCTCCACTATCTAGATACCATCCTTCATCAGCTACATCTCCTTCATCTTGAGCATTTGAAACATAGGTTGCCTTCAGAGTTTGATTCGGCATTTGAGAATGACTTTGATTCTGATTTTGAGATTGCTGAACTTGATTTTATTGATATGAATTGCTTTGCTATTGTGGAATATAATCTTTATTGAATCTATGGTAGTAGATGTTAGCTGTGTGACCTAGCTTTTTACAGATCTAACATAGTGGCCTTGAATTTCCTCTTCCACTAGACCATTGTTTGTTAATCTGACCTCCTCTTCCTGTTGAAAAACCTCTTCCTCTTTTAGCAGGATCTTGATTGAATACACCATTAAAATTTTGTTGTCCTCTTCCTTTTCTTTGAAGATTCTTGGCTTGTGAGTAATTAGTAGCAAAAAGTCTTTGATTTGCTTTGACATTGCTCAGATTTTGTTGTTGAATTCTCCTTTCATGTGTGAGTAATATTGAATAGATTTCGTGGATACCCATCTCTTCATTCTTGCTTGTTAAAAGAACCTCCAAGTAAATGCAATATGAAATCATCATCAGAAAATAGAGAATCGGTAGCTGCAAGATTGTCAGATATTCTTTTCATTTTCAAGAAGTATTAATCCATAGACATTCCTTCTTTTTTTGTTGATTGAAGCTCAAACCTTAGTTGAAGAATCTTAGCTTTAGATTGAGATCCAAATTGCTTTGCTAGTGCCTTCCATACTTCACAACATATTTTGCAGCCAATGACAAGATTCACAATTGTTTCACTCATTAATGATAGCAGCCATCAAAGTAGTAACTGATCTTGACGTCTCCATAGAGTGAATTCTTGATTTTCATTTGGTAAATCATTATTGCTTCCTGATCTATATCTGGTAGGACCAACTTGATTTTCGATGAGATTCTCAAGACCATTTCCTCTTATAGACCTGTGATTTCTAGGTTAAGTAGTTCGAACCATCAAGCTTTATAGGTACCGCAAATGAAAATGAAGTATTTGTAATTGATAAGTTGGTGTGAGCCATTGAAGCTTTGATACCATGCGAAGAAGTTTTAGAAATGCTATTTTGAGAGAAAAGATTTAGAGAGAAAGAGATGAATGAATACTGCTCACTTTATTTCATTACTGTGATTGTTTTTTACAATATTTCTTAATAGAGAATATATACACGTTAATGAAAACTAATCTGGAAGCTTTGTAAAACTAACTTCTAACTAATTCTAACTGTAACACAGCTCTAGCCTGTAACTTTCCAGCTGGCCTGTAGCTTCATTTAACTGAATTGTAACTTGACTTCTCTGTTAATGCACTCTATCAATCTTCACGCTGGTGCACTTTATCGCCCTCATTCTCTATGCTCTGTTTTCTGAGTTATGCTCATCAGCTTTGTTTAGTTTCCTCACAATTCCGCCAAATTTGTTTTAACGATGAAAACTTATTATGCAGCAAGGCATTAACGTTAAATTTTACATTTATGTGGTTGTGGCAAAATTCTGAATGCTTTTGCCTTGGTTTCCCAATATCGTTAAAATTGGCTACTATACCTGTTAGATATTGATACCAGAATCATAGTACAATTGATAACATGGAATATTAGAGTGGTAACAAGATGCATTCCATAGTCACTATTCATTTCATGTGCACTATCTATCATGCAACCAATTTGTCCTACCATGTTATCACTTGTTTGATATCACCAATCTACATCTCATAGTCGCTATTTCTTCATATTATTAGTCTTAAAATTTCATGATATCACTTTCATGTTTGATGTAGTTTAGCAAAAACTATTTTGATCCTATTTAGCAAATCATGAAGTTCAACCACAAATTGTTTTACGCATTTTGATTTATCAAAATCCTGGCATTTTTTCGCTCAAATAATCCCCACATTATTCATGCAGGATGCTTTCCGTTGGAAGAAAAGGCATCAATTCATTGTTTCTGTTGCTTTGTATGATTTCATTTTATTGTTTTCATTCATTCATCCTAAATTTGTTATAAGAAATCATAGTTTTGCATAATCATTTTTAGAAATCTTGTGGATAAGGTTGATGATATAGCTCCAAAAAATAGCAATTGGTGCAATAAGAACTTTCAATAAAAGTAACCATTATAGACAAAACTTATAAATAAATTATCAATTTTATTAATCAATGTAATAATGCACAATTATATATTTGTTTCTATTGGATCTAGGGTATATAACCAACTCACAGAGGTCATTATCTGGAAGAGTTTACAACCATAGTAGTTAGTCAGTTTTGTAGTTCATGAATTAGAAGTTGCTGAAAAAGTTATTGGTGTTAATGACCCAGAAAAAGGAGGCTCTCTTGCTGGTTTTTGAGATTGTTGAATGCGCTAATTAAAAACAATAATAATAAATTGTTGTCTCTCAAATGTCTCATGAAAGTCTAAAGAGGCATAGTATTTTAATAAAATTTCTCATTTCAATATTTTTCTTTGCACAGTATTTTTCTCTTATTCTTTAATCCACCAGAGACAAAAAAAAAATTAATATTAATCATCAAACACAACACTATACATAAAACATTTTATTATTTTTAAACATATTTTAAAAATAATACCAAACACATGGTAAAAAAATCTAATGATTCAGTATTTTTGAAATTAGAAATTTCAACCTGAAAATCGAACAAATATTTATTAAGACTTTATAAAGTGTTAAAATTATACTACTTACATTTTAAAAACCACTAACTTTAAAATAATATATATATATATATATGTATATAAGAATTTCATCAATCCATTTTCTTAAAGAATATTTGAGCTTTTATTAATTCATATTGAGTAGTGTTCTACTATTTTTTAACAGGTAAAAAAATTGATAAGAATTATGACACAAAGGAAACGAAGACAACAAAAATTGTCTCTACCATTGCGAATCAATTAACAACTTACTTTTTTTATTGTAAAAGAAATTTTTAGATTTAAATTTTATATTTTGTAACACTATAGGATTAGTTTGATTGTAGGAAATATGTGTGTGTGTCTATATATATACATATATATATATATATATATATATATTTTACCTATAAATGTATGGGTTCATATTCTATATTAATCAAGTAAGAATTTATCTTCTCTAAAAATTCTTTAAAAATAACTTAGCCCTTTTTAATTGTTTTAGGTTTGAAAACTAAATATGATTATGAGAGTTCTCTTTGTGATACAATCTTGCTTTGATTTTTATCACCATGTCAAAAAAAAAAATGAATACAAGATAGTAAAGTTTATTATTCATATAGCTTTTTATAGATTAATCTTAAAATGTATAAATATTGATTCACTTTTATATGCATAATTATAAAAAAAATTAATATAACATAAAATTTTGTAAATTATGTTTAATTGTGTACAATTCATATGCTATGAGGGCAAAAAAAAAAAAAATCAAAGCTTATTACTTATTAATGTTAATTATAATTAATAATACCATTAGAGCAATCTTAATTATATAATTTTACTTGGAAACTGTTCACAAATAATAATTAGACATATTTGTCAAAATAACTAAACAAGATTGCTAGTTTAAACCCTAAAAATTTAGGGATTAACTGTCAAAATCTATCAATTTTTTGTTGGATTTCCTCTGTCACGCTTGGTCCACCTATGACAATCACCATAGATCTTTATAATATACTCTCTATATTCAGAATGTACCACAAGAACCTGTAAGGCTATCAAATCAACTACACAAAAACATAAAAACAGTTTATGAATTAAATTCCCATCCATGGGATTACCAACTTCAAAAATTAATCTTTGTGATCAATTCGTCCACAACATACATAATTAATATAAATATCCAATCAAAAATATTTCACATGAAATGAACAAAATAATAAGTTCTTATATAATCATCAAAGTTCAATTTCTTCTCAATTTCCAACCATAAAAAAATCCTCAGGAAATAGATTCCAGTAATTACATATTTAAAAATATACTTATTCAAAATATACACTCAGTGAACTTAGGTGACACACGTGAGCTAAAAGTCGAAACACCTAGAGCTTCGTATGCTCTCTACCACTACCATAAATCCGGCTAGGACTAACGCTCCTAACTTGAAAGTTGTAATTGTGAGAAGTGTATATACAACGATACTTAGTGAGTAAACGCATACATACATAGATATACATACATGCACACACATTTCTAATTCATAATATTGGGATTTATTCTTTACATATGCTCAAATACATAAATATTCTTTTTCATGAACAACCAATAACTGTAAACAATATAAATGTGGTCTGCATATATTTAAAACATCTTTAACGAGCTAGCCATATTATCTCGACCGCTAACCTGGCCGAAGTAACGTTGAAATCTATCAGTGAGCTTGTTATGCTTAAAACCACATGCAATGCATTGTAAAATTATTTAGTTTATATAAAACATGCATTTATAAAACAAGCTCGTCTCACTAATGTTGGCTCGAGTAGTCACTTGGTGATAAAGTGACTGTCCTCATTGTATCCATCAAATCTAGATTTCTATCAAGTCTCCAAGACTATCTATAGGGTCTTTATATAACCGCATATTCGCACAACGACTCACAGTGGGCTTGCCATGGCTTAACCTCCCTTATACAACCCCACTGTGGCTCCAATAACCTACACTGCCTCTTATAGGTCCATCAATAGGTTACAACCCTATATAAATAGTAAATAACCTGGCCCACTGGCCATATATCAATAACTGGCCTTAACGGCCTCGCTTCACCAATATACATGCATTTAAAAACATTTCATTTTCAAATCAAGATTTGTATTCTTATAAATCACAACTTGGCCTTCCTAGGCCGTAACATTCTCAAACATTGTTCATAAAACATATAAACCAAAATTAGCCTCCCCACCATTGTATGCATGTATATCAAATAAAACATTTAACCGCATACCATAATATAAAACAACCCAATATCAAAATAAAACAATAGTAAGTATTTTCATTTTAAACAATTTAACACACATGCTTACATATAAATATCATAAGCAATCTATTTATATAATTATGCATGTATAAATTTACTCACTATTTAGGGGAGGGTAAACACTTCCGCTATGTCTCCTCACACCTGTTCGGTAGGTCACTTGGGTTCTTGGAACCTAATATCACATAAATAAATAATTTATATATAATGAATCCGACGTTTTCCAAGTATCTAATTTAAATGTATCTTATGCAATGTGTGTGGATAATAGAGTTAAATTCTTTTAGTTGACACATGCACATTTCTCGAGATTTAACTAACTAAGGCCATTTATCCGATTTCTATCACTGAAATCCCATGGCCATTTTCATTTCCAATTTTTCTCATTTCGGAACTAAATCTCCAACATTTACTCGAAAACAGAAATGTCCACATTCTAACTATTATTCATCACTTATACCATCACTATATACTTCCAATCATACCATTTCATTACACGAATCAAAATTTCCTACACAATTAAAAGTAATTCTTTTAGGTGAACAGTAACCCTAGTTTTCTACATGCTCAAATTTATGAAATCAAACTTAAAATGGGTTAATGAACTTACCTTTAGCTTGTGGAAGTTCATATAATCTTCACATTGTCGTTTGGACACAAAACCCCCTAATTTCACTTTGAAACCAAAGTTTTCTTCTCCGTTCTTCCTTGCTATTCCTTGCCTGTTTTCAGTCCAAATATGGCATTGAATCGTAGAGGAGAAGATGGTTAGTCACTGAGTAAGCAAGATTTGACTAAAATTTAAGGGATTAGCCTTGATTTGTGAGAAAATCTGAGAGAAAGAATATATTTAGAGAGAGGGGAAAAGTCGTGAATGAGGAAGACACTAGGGTTGAACCCCCTCTTGAGTACTTATAAAAGTGAGCAAAAAGACCAAATTGCTCGTCAAATTTTACCTTGGTTTGCTTCATGTATCGATACTTTTGGTCTAAGTATCGATACTTTTGGGCTAGGTATCAATACCTTTTGTTAAAGTATCGATCCGTTCCTTAAAAACTTGATTATGAAAATTTCCTCAATCTTGAGTATCGATACATTTACCTTCATATATCGATCTCCCTCTTTTTGAAGTATCGATACCTTTGATAAAGGTATCGTTCTGGTTTGCTTTGTAAATATTTTTGAACTCTCTGTTTTGCCATGTCTAAGGTATCGATTTGATCCCTGTTGTAATTAATTTCAAACTATCTGTCTGACTATGTATCGATACCTTTGATGAAGGTATCGATCTAGTCCATCTCGTAATTATTTTTTAACTCAATGTTTCGTAAGGTATCGATACTTTCTTCATAAGTATCGATTCGTTCAGTTGGTATCGATTTGCATTTTTAATATATTGATACATTGTTCATATGTATCGATACTTTCATTCCAAATATCAATCTCATCATGCTCAAAATGGATTTAACATTTTTCGTTCATTTTCTATCAGCAATTTTGTTTACCTTTCGGGGGTTTTGCCCTTGATCCCCTGCAAGGGCACTTCCCTTGACCCCGCTCGCTAATCGACTAGCTAGATCACCAAATGTGTCAGCGTCGGAAGTTACTCAAAAACTAAATATACGCTAAATCCAACTTATTAAATTCATTTAATCTTCATACCATGAGTTAGCTTAAGTCACCTAAGCCTTGATTGTGTGTTAACTACCCATATATACATGCAAATGCAAGCATGAATGTCATGAATTGACCATGCCATCCTTATGTTTGGAAAACAGGGTTTAACATCCTTTGCTTAACAACTTAAATCTAATAGTTGCAGAACTCACATCCCAAAACAGTAAGATCTTATCTCCTGGCTAAAGATGCCGGCTCTAGATGACGTTAGTCTATTCGAGAACATACGCGTCATGATTTGCTTGGACGAATATATTCTCACTTTGAAACCTTTTAGGGTTTTCTTCATCAGTGTAATATGATATAATAACACAAAACTAGTTTCCTTTTATCACATAGTTGCACAAATCCATCGTCCAGTACTAGAAAATATGCTCAAACACGTCGTTATGCAATAGCAGAAGATTGTGGTTGAAGACCTTGTTAGCTGTGACAAATTTGCTTATATGCCATGGATGTTTGGGATCATAGTGAAAGGAAGAAGGGTTGCCGTAGTCTCGAATTTCGACCAAGGTTCAAGTGATTTCATAGGGTTTTTTGCGAACAATTACTGCTTGTTCTTCTACCCTGCTTAGCAGAAAGCAGTTATATATATATACATAATTTGTTATGCTTTTACAGGGGTATAAATATAAAATAGGAAATGATAAGATCTTTCAATAATAGGATATAACTTTTGGGTAAAATAGATAAAAGAATTAAGTCAAGAGCTAAATTTATATTTTTCTAATAAGTATAAATTAAACATAAATTGTGTTTTAGGGTATTTGACGAATTGAGAGTGGAGAAGCCATAAGAAGAAGAGATAGAGAAGAAGAGACAGAGAAGAAGAAGAAGAAGGAGGGAAAAAAAATTGGTAAGTTATGTTTAACTTTTATATTTTATTAGTTAATTTTATTTTATATGTTTTAAAATTCATGGTGAATATAATTTTGTAATCAGTGTGGAGTGATTAGATTTTAGTTTTATATATATATATATATAATTAAGAATTAGGGATATTATTTTGTGGAGTAATAATAGAGGAAAAGAAACTTTTTGCAGAGTTGATACATAAAAGTAATTTAGTCCACGAATTTTGTAAAATCATGTTTTAAGAATTTGACTAAACTGATTTAGGAGAAAAAATTAGACATCTAGGGTTATTATGAATTTTGTTTCATAAAAATATATTAAGTTTTCAATTTTTAATGATTTTTTGAAATTGAACCTTGAATACTGAAAACTACTCATTTTTGTAGAATAGTTGAACGACAAAATTGTTTTAGTTAACCAAATTATCATAAAAAAATTATAAAATTTTACATACTTATTTATAATTGTGTTTTTTTACATCATATTAGAATTTTAGGATCAAATTCTTTGTTTTCGAATTGATATGAAATTATGAATGAACATAGTTCACTACTAATTTTTGTTGGCAGAATTTGGAGATATTAAAACTAAATTTGTTAATAATTTATAGAATAAATTTAGTCCCAAAACTTTTAATTCCTTATTGTCTATATGTCTATATCACCTTTACAAAATTTTAGAATATTTTGATATGTATTATATTTTCTAAAAATCAAATATCAGAGATTCTTAGTATATTTCCTAACACTGTTAGGATAAATGATCAAATTTAGGATATATATATAAAAAAAAAAGTTTTAAGAGGAGTTAGAGGTCAATATTTAAAACTGATTTTATTTTATGTTTCTTAAATGTTGCGTTATGATTTCATGAGGAAATAAAGATGTTTGAGGTAGAAGAAAATTCCTTAAACAACATAAGGTTAGTTTTGACTAGTTTAAGAATATTAAGTTGCCAAATAGGTTAGATGATGTAAGTTCTACTTCTAAGGTCTAATAAGTTATATTGTACTTTATGGTAATGTATACGAGCTTTATTAATGTCAATCTTTAGTTATAGGTCAAAGTGTTTAAGCTAGCTTGGTTGTGATAATCAAGATGTAAGTATACTAGACTTTTGTTTAAAAGAATCGCAATAAATATATATATGTGTTTGATCGTGTTTTCAAGAATATTTTTTTTAATTATATGTTATTATGAAAGTATTAATATTACATTGTTATGTGTTATTGTGATTGTTTATGGTTATGTATTATTGTGATTGTTCATGATTATGTGTTATTGTGATTGTTTTTAAGTCACGTGAATTGGCATCAAAGCATGAACATATACATTGTGTTTTAAGTGATAATAAAGTAATTTTATAATAAAAATGTTCAT
The DNA here is from genome assembly GCA_035584115.1 of Cedrela odorata. Classification (NCBI taxonomy): domain Eukaryota; kingdom Viridiplantae; phylum Streptophyta; class Magnoliopsida; order Sapindales; family Meliaceae; genus Cedrela; species Cedrela odorata. The sequence goes on from JAXCLQ010000014.1 coordinate 3,606,330, forward strand.
GAAAGTTAAGATTTTTGTACTAAGGAATCGAATTTCATTACTTGCTTAGTAGAAAATTACAAGTTTATAAGAAGCATTTATATGTATGATCATTGCTTTGAGTTTGGTATATTGATAAGTAGTATTAAGTGTTACATATGATATCGGAGAGACCTTTCAGGATAACCTTGGATATAGTGGTCTTCACATTTGTGTGAAAAAATATTTGTGCATGTGGGAAGACTCACCACTTATCAGGGTGAGGGAATGGCTCTTACCTTTGGGTTTGAGTGTTCATTGTTTTTGAAATCATGTGTCTCACTTGCGCTTATCCTACATATGATATGTCATCAACGGGTAACATTGACTCAATCAGTGATAAGTGATAAGTGAAATCAGAGACAAGTGATAAGTGAAGTCCTACTAACTAGTAATTGAATGAGATATTTCTAGTAAATTTTGAAAGAAACTTCTACAGTGTTTAAGTATTATAAAAATTTTGAAATGATCATGGTTTTTAACTCATGTTATATCATGTACATGCATTGTATATAAGTCTGTATATATTTTGTTTATAAGAAAAATTAGTATACTTACTAAGTTTAAAACTCATTGTAATTTATTATGATTCCCAGATAATTGAAGTTAAGCTCATAAATGATGAATTTGGCTGAGCATTTGTTATTCCTTCGTTTTTTAGGATTTAAAACATCTACTGTTATTGAATTTTGCAAGTTGTTCAAAAATATTTTATGTTTAAGGAATATTTATAAATGTATATGAGTTAAATTTTAATATTTCCACGAGATTTAACTTTGTAATTTAAGAAAAATCATACCTCAGATCCTTCCGAATTTGGGGGCGTTACAACTGTAGTAAAATGTTTTCTTCATGCTAGTAGAGAATATTGTGAGGAAGAAGAAGAAATACAAGAATTTGAAGATCTTTACAATTTTGAACTAATTATAAGAAAGAAGAAGAAGAAATACACGAATTTCAAACTGGTTAGGAAATTAAAGATTCTGAATCTTTGGTTTCCTTTTCTAAGTTGAATTTTTTCTGTTTT
>JAXCLQ010000014.1:3607474-3638789 GCA_035584115.1 Cedrela odorata
TATTTTATTTATTTACGGTCTATGTGTCTATATTATCTCTGCAAAATTATATAATATTTGGACAAGTATTCTATTTTCTAAAAATCAAATATTCGAAACTACTCAACATTTTTTCTGCAGTGTTAGGATAGGTGAATAAGATGAAAATATGATAAGAAATAGTTTTAAGAGGAGTTAGGGGTCCGTATTTTAATTAGATCTTGTATTATGTTTATTAAATGTTATGTTATGATTATATGAGGAAATAACGTTGTTTAAGGTGGAAGAAAAATTCTTAAACAACATAAGGTCAATTTAGACAAGTTTTGGAATATTAAGTTTTCAAATAGATTGAATGATAACTTCTAAGGTCTAATAAGTTATATTGTACATTGTGGTAATGCTTATGAGCCTTATGAATGTCAATTTTTGATTATAGGTCAAAGAGTTTAAGGTAGCTTCATTGTGATCGTCAAGAGGTAATATACTAGATTTTTTAAAAAGAATCATAATAAACATATGTATGTACTTGATCATGTTTTCAAGAATATTCTTCAATTATATGTTATGATAAAAGTATTTATAGTCACATTGTTGTGTTATTATGATTGTTTATGGTTATGTGTTTTTGTGACTGTTTATGAGTATGTGTTATTGTAATTGTTTTTAAGATATGTGCATTGGTATCAAGGTACGAACATGTACATTGTGTTTAAAGTGATAATAAAGTGATTTTATAAGAAAAATGTTTGTGAAGGTTAAAATTTTTATACTAGGGAATCGAATTTCATTACTTGCTTAATAGGCAATTATAAGTTTATAAAGAGCTTTTATATATGTGGCCATTCTTTCGGGTTTGGTATATTGATAGGTATTGTTAAGTGTTCTGTATGATATGGGAAAGACCTTTGGGGTACCCCTGGGTATAGTGGTCTTCACATTCGTGCAAAGAAGTATTTGTGCATGTGGGAGGACTCACCACTGATCAGGGTGAGGGAATGGCTCTTACCTTCGGGCATGAGTGTTAATTGTTTTTAAAATCATATGCCTCACTTGCGCTTACCCCACATACGGTATGTCATCGACGGATACATTGGCTCATTCAATGATAAGTGATAAGTGAAACCCTACTAAGTAGTAATTGAAATGAGATATTCCTAGTAAAATTTTGAAAGAAGCTTTTACAGTGTTTAAATGTTATGAAAGTTTAATAATGATCAGAAAGAGGCTTCTACAATGTTTAAGTGTTATGAAAGTTTTGAAATGATCAAGATTTTCAGCTTATGCCATATCATATACATGTATTTTATATAAGTATATATGTATTTTGTGTATATGAAAAACTAGTATACTTACTCAGCTTAAAACTCATTATAATTTATTGTGATTCCTAGATAATTGAAGCTAAGCTCATAGCGGATGGATTTGGTTAAGCATTTGTTAGTCCTTGGTTCCTTAGGATTTAAAACTTCCGTTGTTATTAAGACTTGCAAGTTGTTCAAAAGTATTTTTGTGATTAAGGAATATTTATGAAGATGTATGAATTAAATTTTGTAATTTAAGAAAAATCACACTTCAAACTCCTCTAAATTTGGGGGCGTTACAAATATACTATTATTGTGATAAATATAGGTCTCCCCTAGTATTTTTTATCTTTAATTTTTAAATATACGTAGCATAATTAAAAATTAATGGCTTGAATTGTATTTTGATAAAATTTATAAATTAATTTCATATTTTACGATATAAATTAAAAATATTAAGATACAACATAAACTGTTAATTATTAATTATGCTACGTGTCAATATTTGTTAAAACTAAAGATAAAAAAGACTAGGAGAAAATTTTGATCCTAAGTAAGAATACATATCTTTATATTTTTTTTTTCATAAATTAGTATTACAAATTTAACACTTTAAACTTATAATTTAAACCCTTGTAGTGCTAATCGTATTAGGTGTCTCTGACATTCTAATGTATGTATATATAATGTAACACCCACATTTTCAAAATATATATTATATATATGTAATTATAAGTTTTATAATTTTTACAAGGGTATATGTATAAAATAGAAAATAATAAGATCTTTTAGTAATAAATTATAATTTTTGGGTAAAGTAAATAGAGAATTAAGTTAAGGCCTAAATTGAAATTTTTCCATTAAGTATAAATTAAACTTAAATTGTGTTTTAGGTTATTTGATGTATTGAGAGCGAAGAAGCCATGAGAATAAGAGATAGAGAAAAAGAAGAAGAAATAGAAGAACAATAGAAAATTAGTAAATTTATACTTAATTTTATATTGGTTTATAGGAATTAATGATTATTATTAGTTAGTATTCTTTTTGTTATATATATTTTTATATTTATAGTGGTTATAATTCTATAATCAGATTGGGGTATTTAGATTTTAATTATTTTTATAATTAAGAATTAGGGATATTGTTTTGTCAAGTAATAATAGAGGAAAAGAAATTTTTTAGCAGAGTTGATATATAACAGTAATTTAGTCCACGAATTTTGTAAACTCATATATTACAAATTTGACTAAACTGATTTAGATGAATATATTAGACATCTTTAGGGTTGTTATGAATTTTGTTTCATAAAAAAAATATTGAGTTTTCAATTTTTAATGATTTTTCGAAGTTGACCTTAAAATACTGAAAACTACTCGTTTTTGTAGAATAGCTGAGTGACAAAATTATTTCAGTTAATCAAATCATCCAAAAATTAAGAAATTTTACAAACTGATTTACAATTGTGTTGGCTACATCATATTAAAACTTAGAGTCAAATTCTTTCTTTTTGAATTGTTATAAAATTATGAATGAACATAGTTCACTGCCAACAAAAGTTGGCAGAATTTGAAAATTTCAAAACTAAATTTGTTTAAATGATTTGTAGAATGAATTTGTAACATCTCCAAATCTAAAGTTGTTACCGGCATGTGATGGAATCCACCATCACCCTAACCCTTTCTCTTTCTCTATCTATCTGAATGCATATGTAACTCTTATAAATTCATAATGACATGTAACCCAATGCATGTAATACATAAAGGCGATATGGCTGACCATAAAACATAAATAAAATACAGTATTTGACGCCACACCATTTATGCTGAAATATATGTTTGGCTTTAATTAAAATACTATGCATATTGAACTCATGTGCCTTAGTGTCTGCAGTACGTATCTTTGCCACTGCAGGTGTCGCCTCACTATTGTAACGTTTCTCTCTTTCTAACTGAGTAACCAACCTGCAAAACTAAAAATGTAAGGGGGTAAGTCTTGGAAGACCCAGTGAGTAGATAGATAAATATAAGAAAATTTATTTTTCTTTTTAAAAAAAAATTATTATATGAAAAATTCGATGCGAAATTTAAAATCATAATTATATTCACTGTCCGCTGTAAATAAAATCAACTCGAGATTTAATATTCAAATCATACAAATGATAGATTGTAATAAATAAAATTTCATATTATGTTATCGAAAATCTAGATTCAATACCAAGCTTGAAATTGCTCTGTTGTGATAAAACCAGTTTCGAAAAATGGTTGAAAATCATAAAACTTTGTGACATTGATACTCTGGCTCACGATGTGTCACAGTCAGCCAGAATACAACTTCTGGCCTCGTAGGGCGACCTTTGGCCCCATCAGGCGACCTCTGGCCCCATAGGGTGAAACCATTTTAGAAATGAAACGTTTCAAAATCATATTTTGAAATAAATAGTTTCTCACGTACTGAAATCATAAGCCAAATGGTTTTACATAATTCAAAAATGGGTATCAAGGCCATTTACAAAATCCATGTCGTAATCATGAATGCAACATAAATTCATATAAGTTTACAATGAACATAAACATATTCAAGCATATGAAAATACTCGTAATTTCTTAAATTCATAAAACTTACTTCGATCATATATATATATATATATATATCGATTCAATAAAATTTCATAACCTTTGCATCTCCATCATTATGCTAATACAATACTTTGGAAAAGTAAAGTATCCACTCATACTTGTCTTGAAAAATCTATGAATATACATTAATACTGTTTCCAACCTCTGAATCTTACATCATAAATCCAAAAGAAATTTGTATAGAATCTCATTGAACATCAACATACTCAAATCATATCTAGATCACTATAAATTCAAAATTTCATTGAATATTCATTCATCTTTATTCCAAATCAGCAACAATAAGTTTATTTCTTAGTGTGCAAAACAATAAGTTTTATTATACAGTGTACAAGATAAAATACGTAAAGATCCACTCACAGGCTAAGGCCTAGCCAATTCAAATCACGATGTGGTCAACAGGTGCTTCGACCAATGATCTATATTAAATGTCATTTGTTAAGAATTTCAATATGGCATATCTAACTCATAACTGAATAATTATATATGCATGAACACTACACCCCCATAAGAAATCGAGGTGTTTTAGATTACTATGAAGCTTGGACTATATTTACCCAAGTCAAATGATTGCAATTCATTTTTCAATTATTTTTTATAATTCTTTACTGCACAAGGACAACTTCGTAATTTTGCTGGGATCAATTGGTAATGAATTTTAAGCCAAAATTTTAATATGTTCCTCTTCTATAAGTCTAGTTTATGTGACTTTTTACAGTGCCTTATTTGAATTTCTATAACTTGACTTATATTTAAATGAATAGATGCTGTTCCCATTCAATTTTGCAACAAGGCAATAGAATTCCCAAATTTTTTGAGAATTTGTTTCTACATAGAAAAATCTAATTTTTTACTATGTTATCCTTATCCTTATCCAAATTTTGATTCCTAATGTTCGAGTTATAACTAATTTAATATACATTACATAGACATGGGATAGTGTGTCGTGTGGAACAGGGTAATCAACTTCCAACCTTTGTCGAGAATTCATCTCTTCATGAAATAATTTGATTTTTAGATATGTTATTCTCTTATGTGTCTAGTTTCTCTAAAATTTACTGTTCAATAATTAGAGGTCTATAATTCATTTTATTTCTAATTTACAGAATCTTGTTCAAGAATTCTAGCAATCGATATACATCGGCCTACATACAAATCATTGCCTTATATTTCAATACAGCCCAACCATATTTGTTGACAATGTAGACCTTGAGGAGAACCTACCTCAAAAGATTCCAACTGGACCAATTTGACAATTACAAAACCAAAATCCAAAATCCTTGTAAATTCGACAAATGATGATATATTACCTACTTTGCAATTTAAGAAACTCCTTATCCCATTAATCTCTTGGGATACAAAAAGAATAAGCATTTCATTCAAATGACAAATTCAATTTTCCAAGAACGCCAAGAAATAATTCGAGCTCATCCGCAAGCTAATAATTCTCTTTAATAATCATCCTTTAATTCTAGTTATAATAATTTCTCCATTGATCTGTGACAAGAATATTAATAATCATCCTTCAATAGTCCAAACCCAAATCTCGCAAATAGATTCAGCTATTAAAATAATCAAAACAACTTAGATCAAAATAATTCAAACCTTTGAGTGATTAATCCTAGTAAAATAAAATAATTTTCACTCGCTCAAAAGTCGCAATATGATACTAAAATCGCCACATAAATACATACCAATTAAAAGAAACAAATCCAAAATTCTAATTGAATCGAAAATGAATGGAAGAGCTTCAAAATTTATGTAGAGAAAACTTACCAACAACAAATTGATTGCATTAAAGGAGAATAGGCATAAAACTAATTACACCAAAACTATGGATATTATTTGCTGTGAATCACCCTTCTCCCTTTTGCTCTCTTTGTTTTTCTGTTTTGCTCTCCTTTCTCTTCTCTCTTTTTTCATCTTGCCAATTTCACCTCTTCTTTTTCTCTTCACATTCGGCCAACCAACCCCTCTCTTATCTCTCACATTTTTTTTCTTTCTTTTCACTCTCCTCGCCTCTCCTTTCTTGCTTTCCCGTAACTTCCCCTCCTTTTCTTTTTGTGTTTTTCTTTTCTTGATTCTTCTAGACCCATCAAGAAAAACAAAGTCAAATGACCATTTTATCCATGCACAAATGACCATTATATCCATGTAAAAATGACCATTATATCCATCCACCTTTGGGCTTAAAAATGGGTTTACTATTTACCAATAATTCAGTGAAATACGGAATTCCAAAGCCGATCCAAGAAGAAAACATAATGAAAAAAGAAGTTTTTACACCATTGACTGGAGAAGCCGACAAGGTTAGGATAGGAATGGAATAGGAAAGGGAAGAAATGAACTTCCCTTAATAGAATATCGCTCACCGAAAAGAGACGACATGAAGAGAGAGGCTCATGTTCAAGGGGATCAAGCCTTTACTCCTTTGAAAGCACCGCTCTCACAGATCTGGTAGGAGATCAAAGGGCGAGAAACTATACTAATGGAACCCTGTCCTCTGAGAGCCAAACCAATGGAGGAAGCCATGAACAAGTTTTGCGAATTTTACCAAAGTGTTGGACACTTGATAGATTAGTCTTTCGATCTCAGAAGTCAAGTATAAATACTAATCCGAAACAATTGCTTGCAAGACTTGGTATTCAAGAATGAGGATGGATCTAGGGCCTCGGATCGAGGAATATAACAGGATAGGAGGCAAGATGATCGAACTATGGTGATCTCAAGGGGTACCACGTTGGTCGAAAGTTCGAACAGGTCAAGGAAAAATTATTCTCGATACTCTCTACCCAATGCCTCCTCAAACATTCATGTCATGAATGTTCGAGCCGAGAAGAAACAAAAACTCGACTTGGTACCTATCATATTTACGAATGAGGATGAAATAGGAGTTCATTATCCACATGATGATGCACTGGTGGTAACTTTAAAGGTAGAAACTGCTCAGATCAGTTGAATCCTGGTTGACACGGAAAGCTTGGCTGATGTCATCTTTAAAGAAACTTTGGAATCTTTAGGAATCGAAGATCTAAGACTTAGACCAGCCAAGATCGCCCTCTATAGTGTTGGCAAGTTGTGTGTTTACCCCTTAAGATTAGTGCAGCTACCCATTACCATAGGGGAAAGGTCTTACTAGAAAACTACAACGGTGGAGTTCCAAGTGGTCAACCTCAAAATGCCCTACACCATGATTCTCAGGAGACCTTTTCTCAGAACCACGAAAGCGTAGAAAGCGTACACTATCTAAAATTAAAATTTCAAATCGGAGAAAGAATTAAAATTGTCAAAGGAAACCAAAAAGAAGCCTAATCATGCTTTGCAATGTCTTCCAAAAACTCATACTGCTTATCAAAGCATCCGTAGAAAGAAATCCTGGAACTAATTAGGATGATTCATGAGATAAGATAATTGCGAGAAAGCTTGAGCAAGATGACAAGCTGTCAACCCTAGAACCAGCGGGATAACCCGAATCCATCATCTTGAACCAAGATTTGCCTTAAAAGACGGTTAAGATTGGTGCCCAACTCCCAAGAGAGCTAAAGTTCAAGCTCAATGATATCTTGAGAAAACATATAGATGTGTTTGCATGGTCTTACAAGGATATGCCAGGTATCGATCCACGAGTAATCTCCTATCGACTCACTATCAATCCCCAATATAAACCAGTGATGCAAAAAAGAAGACCATTCAATGCAGAAAAAAGAAAAGCAGCACACGCAGAGGTCGACATGCTGATAAAAGCAAGATTCATCAGAGAAGTGCATTACCCGGAGTGGGTATCGAATGTAATAATGGTTAAGAAAGCCAACAGGAAATGAAGAATATGCATAGACTTCATAGATCTGAATAAAGTCTGTCCCAAATACAGTTTCCTGCTCCCTCAGATCGATTAGTTAGTAGACTCGATAACTAGTCACAAATTGTTAAGTTTTATGGATGCGTTCTCGGGATATAATCAAATTAGAATGCACGATTCAGATAAGGAGAAAATAACATTCATTACCGATCAAGGATTATATTGCTATAGGGCAATGCCCTTTGGGTTAAAAAATGCTGAGGCCACCTTCCAAAGATAGTCAACTAGGCCTTCAAACCTCTGATAGGCGAAACCATGGAAGTATATGTAGATGACATGATTACCAAGTCTCAGAAAGCCCGAGACCATCCTAAGCATTTGGAAGAAACCTTCTCTTACCTGAGGAAGTGTAATATAAAGTTAAATCCTGAGAAATATGCATTCGGAGTCCAAGTTAGGAAGTTCCTCGGATATATGGTTAGTGAACTTGGCATCGAAGCTAATCTCAAAAGATTAAGGCCATATTAGATTTGAAGTCATCATCCAATCTTAGAGAGCTGTAGAGTTTTACTAAATGATTACCAATGCTGAGCAGGTTCTTATCCAAAGCTAATGACAAATGCTTCCCTTTATTTCAGATTATGAAAAAAAAGGGAAGAAGATTGAATGGATAGAGGAATGTGAATGCAGCTTTCAAGAGTTGAAGTAATACCTTGCATGCCCACCCCACCTGTCAAAACCTGAGACCGGAGACATACTGTACCTATACCTTGCGATACAGATAGCTAAGACTTGTCATGAGTGTCAAGTGCAATACAGATAGCTAAGACTTGTCATGAGTGTCAAGTGCATGACTGCATTCCGAAACAACCTCTAGAGAAGTTAACCTCCCTGACAAGCCCTTAGCTGTTTTTTCAATAGGGGCTCAATCTCATTGAACCTCTGCCACAAGCTTGTGCGAACACGAAGTATATCGTAGTAGTTATCGACTACTTCATAAAGTGGGTGAAAGTTGAACCCTTTGCAACCGTCACAAAGAAAAGGGTCACAATGTTCATCAAGCACAACATCATCTACAGGTTTGAAATACCTCAAGTGCTGATCATAGATAATGGGAAGCAGTTTGACAATGCAAACTTCAGGGAATTCCACTCAGATTTTGCAATTGACCTCAGATTCGCAACTCCAACTCATCCTAAAGCCAATGGACAAGTGGAGGCAGCCAATAAGATCATCAAAAAAGCCCTCAAAAAGAAGCTCAAAGAGCACAAAGGTGTGTGGATTGATAAACTTCCCAAGATTCTTTGGGCGTACTGAGTCATGCCCAAAGTTGCCACAGGAGAAACTCCCTATAACCTAGCTTTTGGATGTAAGGCGATGATTCCGATAAAGGTCAACATACCAACTTTCCAAATCAACAATTATGACAAGGCGTCCAATAATGAAAGTTTACGCTTGGAGTTAGATCTGTTGGAAGAAAAAATGGACTTGGTTGTGATAAAAACCATAGCTCACCAACAAAGAGAGCAAGATATTACAACAAAAAAGTTCGGTACTGTTCTTTTCAACTCCGAGATTGGGTCTTGAGACAAGTAATCCTAAACACCAAGGTTCTAAGAGAGGACATCCTAGATGAAAACTGGGAAAGACCTTACAAAGTCATTCAAGTCCTCAAACCTACAGTCTATAAGTTGGAATCCCCTAACAGAAATAGAGTCTGAAAACCCTAGAATGCTGAACGCTTGAAATTGTATTACCCTTAGAAGTATCAAAAAATTTGTAACATTTTCCTTAAATTTAATAAAGATATTTTTTCAACTCCAGAAATGGCCTACAAATAAAAGACAATATTCAGACGTCTCGAGGTAATCTTATCCTGAAGCCCGAGTAGAGGTAACACGGTTCCCAGACATCAACTTACTATTTTTCCCTAGGAAATAATATCCTCAGTTTAAACAAGTCCTGAGTACTAGTTCAGAGAGCATAAGAGGTTCTCAGAAGACTACCTAAAAATGTATCGGGGTAATCTCCTCCCGAAGCCCAAGTATGGGTGACACGGTTCCTAGACGTCAGCTTTTCATCTACCCTGCGATAATAATTTTCTCAGCTTAAACAAGTCCTGAGTACTAGCTCAGAGAGCATAAGAGCTGAAGAGGTTCTCGGGCGACTATCTGAAAATGTCTCAGGGTAATCTCCTCCCGAAGCCCAAACATGGGTAACACAATTCCCAGACTTCAACTTACTAATTTGTCTTAAGGTAAAATTATCTTTAGCTCAAACAAACCCTGAGCACGGTCTCGGAGAGCATAAGAGTAAATGAGATTTTTGCATGACGACATCTAGACGTCTCAGGGTAATCTCCTCTTGAAGCCTAAGTATGGGTGACACGGTTCCTAAATGTTAGCTTGTTGTTTACCCCAAAGCGGTAGTATCTCCAATTTGAACAAGCCTTGAGCTTGCTCTAGGGATGTACCAAAGTCAGAGAGGTTCTTAGATGACTGATGCAAAACATCTTAGGAAATCTTCACCGCAAAATTCAAATAGTAAGCAATGCAGTTCCTAGACCATCATTCTGCACCCTAGCTCCACAAAGTCTCAGACATGATTCTATGACATATAAATGTCAAAAAGGTTCTCCAAAGGTATCTACAAATCCAACAAACCACTCAAGAGCCTCAGATGGTCAACCTATCCCGACAGAAAACTAGTCACAATGAGTTCCGTTTGTAATACGAAAGTAAAGGAAAGTAAACTAACCCTACCCAGCTATTTCAACTGAAAGTTCAGCAGTGACTCTCCTGAGAGCCCAATGATGTCCTTAAAAAATTTATCGTTGATGTTCTAGACCTGCAAGTTGATGCAGGGGAGGAAGTGCGTAATGAACCCCTGCTTCTCCTCTGAGAAGTCATCAAGAAAAAGTTCCCACAATTTGACCAATTCCTTATCAATCTGGCTAAACATTTGTTTCTTTTTCTTGGCCTTTTCCTCAGAAGCCATAGTCGTGGCCTTGCGTTTCCCCTTTTCTTTGTCTATAGGAGGAGATGGAGGAAGAGGTGTCGGATCACAGATCACTATCTCCTTTGTAGGGCCTTCAAGCGGATCGACCAGGAGGCGCCAACTGCCTTTGAACCTTCAAAAGCCTTGGCTGGACCCTTTTAAACTGCCTTAGAGGGCTGAGGAGCCTTTCTAGCCTTTTTCTCCTTAACAAGTCTCTGCAAGTCTTCGAAGGGATATGAAGCATGATCTCTAGAAGCTATCTCGCCTGTAAAAGCAAGTAAAGGCAAAGTCAGATACTGCAATCCTAACACGAGCAAATGGCTTTAAGAAAGTTATCTTGCAGGATAGCCTTTTTCTATACTATTTAGCTCTTAGATACCTAAAACCCCACAAAGCCAGATACAAGTATCTAATCTTCCAAGAGCAGAAGGCTCTAATCTACAGTTAACGATCTAGCTAGTCTCACCCTTTCTTTACTATAGAGATCTAAAGTAGATTTACCACTCCAAATCATCTCTTCCCCAAAGGCTCATGGTATGTGGAAATAAAGAGTGGGATTCCAATCACCTCTAACAAAAAACCACTACTTATTCCAATTTTTGTTGAAAGTGGGGTTTCCAGTGATGGGCTTCTTCTCAATAGATTGGTTTTGGAGGTAAAACCACCCAAGACTTCTTATAGGGTTCCTCTTTAGTATATACAGGTGTTCAATCTCTTTGAGAGATGAATCGAAGTCCGAGACCTGATGCCACAATATGTACAGGCCTGCTAGAACCCTCAAATTGTTTAAGTTTAATTGATAGGGAGGGATGCCGAATGAAGCAAGGATTCTAGTAAAGTAATTCTAAATTGGAAGCCTAACACACACCTACATAAAAGAACTCCTCATTGAAGGTTATCTCGTCCTCTGAAGGGCAGCTTGGAAGCTCATTCGCCTCAGGAACCCTAAGATAAACCCCCTCAAGATTCTGTACAATCCAGTATACACTTCTAAATTTAGTTCAATTATGGTGGAAACAAATATATCCATCTCAAAGTGCGTTAAGTTCTATCTCACTAGAGTAGGAGAAGTAGCTGGGAAGACGGCGTGACCCTCGTCAAAGTTTCTCTTCCCATAAGTCATTTTCTATTTTTACAAAAGAAAAATGAGAAGTTAAAGGCCATTCTAGGATCATCAACATCTCAAAAGGATAAACCTAAAGGCCTTTAAATTTAAGAAAATGTCTACCAAGTTCCCTAATCGATCAAATATACCACAAAATCAATTGTAAGAGAATAAAAGAAAAGAAAAGGAAACTTACTGTTGGTGATTGAAGAACTTGAAATTGTCTTAAGGCTCGAAACCAAGCTGCTATTGTTGTTTTGCTATTGAAATCTTTTGCAAAGGAAATTGAAAAGTAAAAGGTGGGATATTTAAAGGGAAGGAAGAAAATTAGCCACTGATGCCTATTATAAATCAATGGATAGGATGTTGCTACGTCAAGATAGAAGCTGAAAGGATGCGTCATATTTATGAAAAGGAAGGCGGCCATCATTAGGGACAGGTAGATCTCTTGGGGCCTGAAATGTTGAAATCATGAGAACCAGTCATCAACAGCCTTGCATAAGACCCGGGGGATTAAAGGCCTGGAATAGCCTTGCAAGAAGAGACGGGCCATATCCCGAGACCAAATGCTACTAGAGGAGAGCTATCCAAGTAGTAAGAAGCTCAGGCCTCCTTGGGAGTTAGGACTTGATAAGAGAAAATGAGGTCTTGGGTCGGCATCCTGGACTAATAAAAAAATCTCAGCTATAGTTTAGTAACATTTCACAAAAGCTCTCAGCCACAGCTTAAGAAGGTCTCAGCCACAGCTTAAGAAGGTCTCGGCCACATCTTAAGAAGGTCTCAGCCACAGCGTAAAAAGGTCTCAACCATAACTTATAATGCCTTAGATGTATAATACCTGAGCTCATCTCCGATGGATGAAGGGAGTCTTCAATAAGGACTCCCGAGACCTCTTAGTAGTTACGTATTAGTGAAGGATTCATCTCTTTCCCATACGATCCCAAAGTATTCTGTAATAAAAATTCTTGCCAAATAAAGCTTCTTACATAATAAGAATCATAAGGATACAATCCCACAATATCCAAAAGCCGATGCTTAACCTATGAAATTTACGTGGTTCTCGTACAGTGAGATACTAGTTATCAGATTTCACAGAATTCTACCATATTGAAGGACCAGAACCTTTATAAAAAAAAAAAAAAAAAAGTACCGATGACAACTAGGTACGAATAATGAAGCTCTAGCATTAAAAAGCTCATATTCTCTCCCTAATTCTCTTCCATAAAGAAAAACTCTAACTTAAGCATTGAAAAGTTTTCGCCGGACAACTGACTTTTACCCTTATAACTTTCGATTGTGGTTGCTATTTGGAAAAGCATCTGAGGAAGAAGAAGATCGTTGCTGGTGCACGGGATCTATTGAAGGGATTTTTGCTGCATCAACATAATTTTACTTGCAAAACTGTTCACACATAATAATTAGACATATTTGTCAAAATAACTAAAAAAGATTACTGCTTTAAACCCTAAAAATTTAAGGATTAACTATCAAAATCTATCAATTTTTTGTTGAATTTCCTCTGCTCAACAACTTAAATCCAATAGTTGCAGAACTCACATCCCACAACAATAAGATCTCGTCTCTCGGCTTAAGAAGCCAACTCCAGACGACATCAATCCATCCAAGAACATACGTGTCATGATTTGCTTGGACGAATATATTCTCACTTTGAAATCTTTTAGGGTTTTCTTCATCAGTGTAATATGATATGATAACACAAAACTGCTTTCCTTTTATCACATAGTTGCACAAATCCATTGTCCTGTAATGGAAAATATGCTCAAACGCGTCGTTATGAGACAACGTAAGCTTGTCGTTGAAGAATTCGTTGGCTGTGGTGGATTTTCTAATACGCCATGGATGTTTGGGATCACACTGAGGGGAAGGAGGGTTGTCGTAGTCCCGGATTTCGACTAGGGTTCTAGTGATTTCATAGAGTTTTCTACGAGCAATTTCTACTTGTTCTTCTGCCTTACTTAGCATAAAGTTATAGCAAAACGTTTTCTTCATGCTAGCTGAGAATATTGTGAAGAAGAAGAAGAAATACAAGAATTTAAAGAACTTTACTATTTTGAACCAATTATAGGAAAGAAGAAGAAGAAATACACGAATTTCAAAATGATTAGGAAATTAAAGATTCTGAATCTTTGGTTTCCTTTTCCAAGTTGCTTTTTTTTTTTTTAGTTTTACTTTGAGGAAACGTATTTGTAAAGCAAATTAATTATATGGCTTACTCAATAGCAATAACTTATGGGTCCTTAATTTTTTATAGTTATATATATATATATATATAAGGATATATTTTTCTAATTTATATTAAATAGGTCTCTAACTCGTATTGAATTACCGAAATACTCTATAGTATTAAGTTGATGGTTAAAACTCACTATCATAAGGGTAATATGGCTAGTTTAATAGATATTAAGAAAAATTACACCTCATGCCCTTTTGAATTGGGGGCGTTACAATTGTAATAAATTGTTTTCTTCGTGCTAACAAAGAATATTGTGAGGAAGAAGAAGAAGAAATACAAGAAATTGAAAATCTTTACTATTTTGAACTAATTATAAGAAAGAAGAAGAAATACACGAATTTCAAAATGATTAGGAAATTAAAGATTCTTAATCTTTGGTTCCTTTTCTAAGTTGAATTTTTTCATTTTTTAGTTTTACTTTGGGGAAATGTTTTTGTAAAACAGATTAATTTTGTGGCTTACTCAATAGCAATAACTTATGGGTCCTTCATTTTTTATAGTTATATATATATATATATATATAAGGATATAGTTTTCTAATTTATATTAAATAGGTCCCTAACTCGTATGAATTACCAAAATACTCTATAGTAATAAGTTGATGATTAAAACTCACTATTAAATACCAAAAATATAATATTGCCTTAAAGAGGAAAATGGAGTTCTTGAGTTAGAATCTAAAAAGGAAAATGGAGTTTGTGAATTAATAGAATCTATAGAGGAAAATAGACTCTAGAGAGGAAAATAGACATTTTGGAAAACTTGTATGTGTTAGTGACCCAAGAAAAGGAGGATATCCTGCTGGTTATTGATATCGTGGAATGCATCAATAAAAGAAATAAAATTGTTAGCCTTTCAATCAATTTGTGAAATAATTGGGAAAGGCTAAACAATTAGAAGCCCTATTATTGTTTCGATTAATATGTGCTTATTAATAAAAAAAATTAAACTCAACAGAATGAATGTTTATTTCTCCTTATACTTGTGTAATATACTTGTACGATGATAGATAAAGGTATCAGATTCTCTTTTAGTCTTTTTTATCTTTAATTTTTAAGCAAGTATTGATACTTGATATAATTAATAATTAACGACTTAAATTGTATATTAAAAAAATTTATAAATTAATTTCATATTTTATGATATTAATTAAAAATATTAAGATAGAATCTAAATTGTTAATTAGTAATTATAGTAAGTGTTTATATTTGTTAAAACTAAAGATAAAAAAGAGTAAGAGAAATCCTTGATACTAAATAAGAATACACATGTTCATACTTTTTTTTTTTAATAAATTAGTATTACAAATTTAACATATTAAACTTATAATTTGAACCCTCGTAGTGCTAATTGTAATAGGTGTCAGTGACATTCTAATGTATGTGTATATACGTATTAATAGTGTTATAAATATAAACTCTTATACAAGCTCACTCTTATCTTCAATCAAATTTTTTTTAAAAAAATATATAACTATTTTCTATGTAAAATTCATTAAAAAATTTGTAAGCATTAGTATTTTAATTATTAAAAAGTTTTTTTTAATATAAAAATATTTTGAAAAATAGTCGCCTCTCCTATGCTACATATTTACAGTTAACTGTTGCTTAATAAGTCATTTTCTTAACGATTATTTACCATTTCCAGCCAATTTATCTAATGATTTTTTTTTTCATAAATTTTTTTCTTGATTCTGAAACTTCAAATAGATTCCATGAAACAAGGGCTCTTAATTTAATCTTCTAACCCTAATTTACTCACTTAACCAAATCTCCAATGGAGACCCCAAACCCGCCATCTTTCACTTCTCCTTCAGAGTTCTACGCCCAGCTTCTCCAAACAAGCTTAAAATCCAAAATCCCATTTGTGGGGAAATTAGTTCACGCTTGTTTGCTCAAATCCGGGCTTCATTTAAGCGTTTTCTTGAAAAATAACCTCACGAATTTCTATTCGAAAACCGGGTCGATTTTTGACACACAGAAATGTTCAGTGAAATGCCTGTGAAGACGATATATTCATGGAATACTATGCTCTCGGCTTACGCGAAACAACGTAAACTAGATCTGGCTCGTGCAGTTTTGATATGATGCCAAATCGTGGTTCTGTTTTGTGGACTACTATTATTGTTAGGTATAAAGAGATGGGTCGTTTATGTTCGTAAAGATGGTTAAGGATCGAGTTTCACCGACCCAGTTCCCAATTACTAGTGTAATTGCTTCATGAACAGCTATAGGAGATTTGAGTGTAGGTAAGAAGGTGCATTCGTTTGTGGTTAAGTCAGGGCTTAGTGGGTGTGTTAATGTCGCAAATTCTTTGTTAAATATGTATGCTAAGACAGTTGGTCAAATGATGGCCAAGGCAGTTTTTGATGGGATGAGATTGAAGAATGTATCCAACTGGAATGTTATGATTTCATTGCATATACATTCTGGTCGATTTGATGTTGCTCGTTCACAATTTGTTCAAATGAATGTGAGGGATGATGTTACAAGGAATTCAATGATTACAGGTTATAATCAGAATGGATATGATGTTGAAGCTTTGGATATGTTTGCATACATGCTGAAGGGTTCTTCTTTAAAGCCTGATAAGTTCACCTTAGCTAGTGTTTTGTCAGCTTGTGCTAATCTTGAGAAGTTGGCACTTGGAAAACAGATTCACGCATATATTATTACAACTGAGTTTGGTGCCACTGGAGCAGCGAGGAATGCTTTGATTTCATGTTATGCAAAGGCCAGTGGGGTTGAAATTGCTTGAAAGATTGTGGAGAAGAATAGTATCTTGTATCTTAACGTTATAGCATTTACAGCATTACTAGATGGATACATCAAGCTTGGGTATATAGGCCCAGCTAGATGGATCTTTGACTCATTGAGTGATCGTGATGTGGTTGCCTGGACAGCCATGCTTGTGGGATACGAGCAGAATGGCTTGAATAACGATGCAGTGGCGCTTTCCAGATCAATAGTTAGAGAAGGTCCGAAGCCAAATAACTACACGCAAGCAGCCATGTTCAGTGTCAGTCCAAGCTTGGCTTTTTTGGACCACGGCAAACAAATTCATGCGAGTGCCTTAAGATCAGAGAAGTATTGTCATTGTCTGTGGGCTATGCTCTACTTACCATGTATTCCAAAGCTGGAAACATTGATGCCGCAAGACGAGTATTTAATCTTATTCATTAGCACCGAGAGACTGTCTCTTGGACTTCCATGATTGTAGCTTTAGCTCAACATGGTCTTGGAGAAGAGGCGATACAACTGTTTGAGAGGATGTTGGCACTTGGTATTAAGCCAGACCGTATAACTTAGGTTGGCGTATTCTCTGCCTGTACTCATGGAGGATTGGGGGAACAAGGAAGAGCTATTATGATATGATGAAAAATATGCAGAAAATTGAACCCACTCCAAGCCATTATACATGAATGGTTGACCGCTATGGGTGTGTTGGTTTGTTACGAGAAGCACATGAATTTATAAAAAATATGCCTATTGAACCAGATGTGGTAGTTTGGGGCTCACTTTTATCCTCTTGTAGGGTTTATAAGAATTTGGAGGTGGGAAAAATTGCAGCAGAAAAATTGCTTCTTCTTGAGCCTGACAACAGCGGGGCATACTCAGCTGTTTCTAATTTATATCCATCCTGTGGAAAATGGGAAGACGCTGCTAAAATTAGAAAATCAATGAGGTATGGAGGAGTGAAAAAAACTCTAAGGATTCAGTTGGGTTCAAATCCATAACAAAATCCATGTCTTCGGAGTTGAAGACGGGCATCTACCACAGAAAGATGCAATCTACAATATGATGGCTAAAATCTGGGAGGAAATAAAAAAGATGGGTTTTGTTCAAAAATGTTTAATGTTTAAGAAATATTTATGAATGTATACGACTTAAATTTTAATGCTTTCAAGATTTAACTTTGTAATTTAGGAAAAATCACACATCAGAATCTTTCGAATTTTGGAGCGTTACAACTGTAGTAAAATGTTTTTTTTATGCTACCAGAGAATATTGTGAGGAAGAAGAAGAAGAAGTACAAGAATTTGAAGATCTTTACTATTTTGCACTAATTATAAGAAAGAAGAAGAAGAAATACAAAATTTTCAAAATGATTAGGAAATTAAAAATTCTGAATCTTTGGTTTCCTTTTCAAAGTTGAATTTTTTCTTTTTTTAGTTTTACTTTGGAGAAACGTTTTTGTAAACCATATTAATTATGCGGCTGACTCAGTAGCAATAATTTATAGGTCTGTAATTTTTTATAGTTATATAAATATATAAGGATATAGTTTTCTAATTTATATTAAATAGGTCAACTACCGAAATACTCTATAGTATTAAGTTAAAACTCACTATTATAAGGGTAATATGACTAGTTTAATAGATATTAAAGATGTATTTGATATAAATAGATAAATTATAATTTTATATACACAGGTATAAAAGTATAGAGATCTAAATGTTATTGTCTCTTTCTTACTCATTAAATTGAATTTTTATTTTTATTTTTTTGCTAATTTGATTCCTAATTTAAAACATAAAATCTCTATATTAATCTCGAATTAATATATTAATTAATTAACTTTGCATTCTATATAACCATGGATCACAAGTTGGTAAGTAAATGTGGAATAATTTGATACTATCATTAATTATTTTAGTTGATCAGCTTTGAATTTTTTTTACCAATATATAATTGTGAAGTAATAAAAATAATTAATTTCTCCGTTTCACAAATTCAAGAGTTTTTAAATTACGGTTTCAACTTTAATATTAAATTTCCAAAAATTTGCATTAATCCTCTACCATAAATATTCCTACATAGGTGATTAATTTATTTACATCACTACATATATAAAATCTATTGTTTTATTTGATATTTTAAAGTATTATTATTATAATTTTATTATTGATTTTAATTTATTTTATTCTAATTTAGATTTATCAAGATTTTCTTACAAATTAAAAAATAGTTATTTATTTTTTATATAAACATTTACATAATTTTTTTGTTTTTATATAAGTGAAATTTATTTTATTTATATTTTTTTCAAAATTTTTTATTATTTATCTAATATTTAAAAGAATAGTAGAAATATAAATTATTTATATTAAAATTTAAGATAAAAAAATAAATAATTCTTTCATATTGAACATTCAGCTTTGTCTAAATTTCATATTAATAATATTCAATTCTATTAAGGTTTTAGACTAATTAGATTTCAGTAAAAAAAAGGAAAAATATTACATTTTTAAAGCTTTTTCTTGAAAAATAACAATTCTTGTTCCACTGATCTTGAAAAGTTGGAACTTGGAAAACATATTTAGCTATAGCATTTGCAACACGTGTACGAATTTAATAAAAAGTGATAGCTCATATTTTTATTAAATAAAACATTAAATCTATTTATTTTATTGAATTGAAGAGTTGGGAAGGGCTATAGATAAGGTCGAATTAAATTGGTGTTGAAACTTTAGGAAAGAAGATGTTAATGCAGCAAAAATCTTTTCTATGGATCCTGTGCATCAGCAACGATCTTTCTCTTCTTTTACTCAAATTGCAACCACAATTAATAGTTATGGAGATAAAAAGCTGGTTATTCGACGAAAACTCTCCGATACTTAAATCAGGATTTTAATTGTGGTTTTTTTTTTTTTTAGAAAGAGAATTGAAGAATTTTTTTTTCAAAGTTTTCGTAATCGTACCTAGTTATAGCTGATCTCCTTTTATATATGTTATTATCTCTTTATTATAGTAGAATACTATGAAATCTAGTAATTAAAATCGCACTGTGTAAAAATCACGGAGATTCCATAAATTAAGCATCAGCTTCCAGATTTGGTGGCATCGTATTCTTAAGATTTTTATTATGTAAGAAGCTTAATTTGGCTAGAATCATTATTATAGAATAATCCTAAAACGTATGAAAAACAAAAATCATTCACTAATACATAACTGTAGAGAAGTCTTGGAAATCTTTGTTTGAGGATCGTTATCATCCTGAGATAAACTCTGGCGCTGTTTGGCTGAGACCATCATAAGCTATTACTGAGACCTTCGTAAGCTATGATCGAGACTGTTGTAAGCTATAACTGAGACCCTTATAAGTTATGGTCGAGATCCATATAAGTTGTGGCTGAGACCTTTATGGCTATGGTCGAGACCTTAACGAGATGTGACCGAGACCTTTATGATGCATCCCTGAGATAAGACGATCTAAGCTTCCTGGTGATTGACTCTGAGAGGTCTCAGCTCCCATCTTTCTTAAAGTCTCTGCTATGTCATTTATTATCATGCTGACCCGAGACCTCTTCCTTCTTTTGTCATATAAGATCCAGTCTCTTTTATTACTTGAAATAGCTCTCTTTGGATAGTAGTTGGTCTCGGAACAACATTTGTCCCTTCTTGTAGGATCATTTCGGGCCTTTATTCCTTTGGGCCTTGTGCATACTAGATTATACCTAACATCAAGCCCCCTAGTTTTAGTCAAGAAACCTGTTCCTTGATTAAAATTAAAGATGACGATTCTGAAGAGACACGTCTGTCTGTCACAATTAAGTATTCAGTTGGGAGTTCGGTTGTTTTTATATCGTAGCAAATGATGGCTGGCTCTTGGGATCTAACTGCCCCTAATGATGGCCGCCCTCTTTCCATTAATGAGATGCATCCCCTCAACTTCTTCTTCGACGTTGTAACATCTCATCATTTAATATGTAACGATCATCAGCAGTTGGGGTTCTTCTTCTTCTTTAAATACCCCATTTTTATTTTTTTTTGCCTTTTATGCCGTCAACTCTTTCTTAGCAAATAGTTTTTACAGCACAGCAATAGCAATACCTCAGTTTCAAACTTCACACTTCAAGTTCTTCAATTCTTCGATAGTACGTTCCCTTTATTCTCTTATTTAATTTTTCTTTTTTTTGTAATTGATTGGTGGCATATTTGATTGATTAGGACATTTGGTAAACTTCTTCTTAGGCTTAGAGACCTTTAGGTTAATCCACGAGTTGCTAAAGATCTTAAAACGACCTTTAACTTCTCATTTTTCTTATGTGAAAACTGAAAATTACTTCTGGGGGAAACAAATCTATTGAGGAGTAAGCCATTATCCCAGTCCCCTCCCCAACTTTAGCAAGAAGAGACTTAACATACTTCGAGGCAGACAGATTTACCTCGACCATAATCGAATTGAACTTAGAAGCATACACTAGGCTATAGAGAATCCTTGAGGAGGTTTATCTTAGAGTCCTTAAAGCGAACAAGCTTCCAAGTTGCCCTTTAGAAGGCGAGATAGCCTTCAACGAAGAATTTTTCCATGTAGGTGTTAGATTGCCTATTCAGCCATATTTTACCCAAATCCTTGCTTCCTTCAAAATCCCTCTTTGCCAATTAAACCTTAACAGTTGAAAAGTTATATCTGGTCTGCACATCGTATGGTACCAGATCTCAAATCTTAACCCCTCCCTTGAAGAGATTCAATACATATTCATACTGAAAAGAAATCCCATAAACAGCCCTGGGTGATTTTACCTCCAGAATAGAGCTAGCGAGAAAAACCCCATTACTGGCAACCTTACTTCCAATAAAACTTGGAAGAAAAAATGATTTTTTGTTGGAGGTGATTGAAACTCAACCCCATACTTTCACATACCCATACCCTTTGGTGAAGCTATCCTCTAAAATGGCAAGCCAACATTAGATCCCCCTAGTAATGCGAGGCTAAAATTGGCTAGGTCATTAGCTTCTGACCAGAACATTCTACTTTCGGAAGATGAACTACTTAGTTCGGGCCTGGTGGATTTTTGTGTATCCCAACACTAATTGGCCTCGAGAAAAGCCACTCTTCGAGGTATTCTCACAACAACTCATTCTTGGTATAGGGGTCGCAGTGACTAACTGTAGTCTTATTTGCGTTTACAGGTGAAATGACTTCCAAGAATATTACTCCAAACCCTTATGAGGTTTTGCAAAAACTGGCCTGAGAGGGGAGAGTCGAGAAGGCCCTCCAAACTAAGGTTGCCCAAAAGGGTCTAGCCAAGGTTTTTAGAGCTTTGAAGGTGGTTGGCGCCTCTAGCTCGGTATACCCCAAAGCACTTACAAAGGGGATAATAATCCGCGATCTGACACCTCTTCTTCCGGCTCCTCCTGCTGATAAAGGAAAGGGGAAGCACAAGGCTACAACTGTGGCTTCTAAGAGAAAGCCAAGAAAAAGAAATAAATGTTTAGCCAAACCGGCAAGGAATTGGTCGGATTGCTGGAGCTTTTTCTTGAGGACATCTGCAAGGAGAAGAAAGGGATTTTTGCACATTTCCTCCCTTATATCAACTTGCAAGTCTAAAGCATCAATGATAAATTTTCTGCAGATATCACTGGGCTCTCAGGAGAGTCGTTGCTGAACTTCCAGTTGAAATACCTGAGTCGAGTGAGTTTACATTTCCTTGTATTATAAGTTAAACTTATGGTAACTAGTCTTCTGATGGTTCAACATTTATGATCTTTCAGCCCTTATATTCAACCATACTGCAACATGGCATCCTTACCGATGATTTTACCAAGGTCTCGGAGGCCGAGAAGAGGGCTGAGAAGGCTGAGACAAACTTGGCTTCCGCAAGAAGCAAGTATGAATCTGACCTTGGCATAGTAAGTCGGGAGCGAGAAGAGCTTTAAATAAGGGTGGCCACGGCTGAGTCTTTTTAGTCCGAGGCAAATAGGGTGGCAAAAGCCTTGAGGTCTTAGCTGAACATCCTAAAGGAGGAAGAAGAGGCGTGTCTCCAGAGCTTGAATAGGGAGTGTGAAGAGCTACAAGCGAGCTTGGACGTTGAGAAGAAAAGATTCGCTCTTCTGGCCAAGAAGGTCAAGGACAACGAGGTGGAGATGGGGGCTCTTCTTCACAATCAGGTCAATAATGGCATTAACCTGACTTGCGAGACGCTCCAAGGTCAATATCCTGACCTGGACCTAAGCTGGCTGTAGGTGGTCTTGAGGCATCAGGCTCTAGCAAAAGGAGGAGAAGACTCTAATGGGGTACTTCCTAAAGGAGAGGGGTATCCTAATTTAAAAACCAAGTATGTGCCCCCAATGGAGTCTGCTTCCGACCCCTCTGCTGCGGATGTTCCTATGGAAGTCTCTTCCACGGAGAAGATAGAGGCTTATTCTGCTGCCTTGATGACTTTTCCAACCGATTTGGTGACTTCCCCAGCAGATTCGACTTCTCTTTTTGACCCCCCAATTGATCCCATAGTAGAAATTGTTTAGTTTTTTTTTTTTCTTTTAATATTCGAATGATCAATGAAGTTTACATTTTCAATTCTAAATGTTCCCTTCAGTTGGCTCTGTCTTTTCTTATTTTTAATGCTTGGTATCTTGTGTGTCCTTCAATCATATTCTGAACTTGTATTTCTTGCTAGTATTGACTTAAATAATTTGAATTTGGCTAACTGATATCTCAAACTAAGTACCTTTGATGTGTTGATTTTACCTTTTTAATGCGCTTGCACCTCTCACTAGTCATCTGAGAATCCATTTTTCTCTTACTTGTTTGAGCCGAGGGTGATATTACTTCGGACAAAGTAAAAAGCTGAATGCTTGGGAACCGTGTAACCCATATCTGTGCTTCAGGAGGAGATTACCCCTAGACGTTTGACAAATCCATCCAAGAATCTCTTTTGCTAATGTCTTTCGAGACCATGCTCAAGGCTTGTTCGAGCTGAGGATACATTACCTCGGGAAAAGCTAAAAGCTGAACGCCTGGGAACAGTGTCACCCATGTCTGGGCTTCGGGAGGAGATTACCCCAAGGCGTTTGACGACATTATCCGAGAACTGCTTTTGCTCATACTTTCTGAGACCGTGCTTAAGGCTTGTTTGAGCTAAAAATACTATTACCTCGGGAAAAGCTGAAAGTTATCTTTCAGGAAATCGTGTCACCCATATCTAGGCTTTGGGAAGAGATTATCTCGAGGCATTTGATAGGACCATCCGAGAACCTCTTTTGCCTATACTTTCTGAGACCGTGCTTAAGGCTTGTTCGAGCTGAGGATACTATTACCTCGAAAAAAAACTAAAAGTTGAACGCTTGGGAACCGTATCACCCATGTCTGGGCTTCAGGAGAAGATTACCCCGAAGCGTTTGACGAGACCATTCGAAAACCTCTTTTGCTCATGCTCTCTTAGACCATGCTTAGGGCTTGTTCAAGCTAAAGATACTATTATCTTGAAAAAAGCTGAAAGCTAAATGCCTGGGAACTGTGTCACTCACTTCTGGGCTTCTAGAGGAGATTACCCCAAAGTGTTTGACTAAACCATCCGAGAACCTCTTTTGCTTATGCTCTTCGAGACTGTGCTCAGGGCTTGTTCGAGCTAAGGATACTATTTTCTCGGGGAAGATAGAAAGCTAAATGTCTGGGGACCGTGTCAAGCATGTCCGGGTTTCGGGAGAAGATTATCCCTAGACGTTTAATGATCATGAGCTTTTGCTTTATCTATTGGCTGACTTCAGAAGTGAAAAATAAAAATAATTTTATTAACTTCTAAGGGAATTTGCTATAAAAATTTATGATGCTTCTAAGGGTAATACAACTTTAAGCATTCGGCATTCCAAGGCTTTTAAACTTAGTTCCCATTGGGAGATTCCAGCTATAAACTCCGGGTCTAAGGACTTGAGTGACTTTGTAGAACCCTTCCCAATTTGCACCTAGAACGCCCTCTCCTAGAACCTTAGTGTTCAGAGTTACTTGTCTTAGGACTCAATCCCCTCGTTAAAAGAAATGGTGTTTAACCTTCTGGTTGTAATATCTTGCTACCCTCTATTAGTGAGCTACGACCTTTATCACAGCCATTTCCCTCTTTTCTTCCAACAAATTTAATTCAAAACGTAAGCCTTTGTCATTGGACTTCTCATCACAATTGTTAACCCAGAAAGTTGGTATGCTCACTTCTATTGGAATCATTGCTTCTCACCTAAATGCCAAGTTATAAGGAGTTTCTCCTGTGACAACCTTAAGTGTGACTCGATACGCCCAAAAGATCTTAAGAATTTTTTTAATCCACGCACTTTTGTGCTCCTTAAGCTTCTTTTTTAGGGTCTTTTTGATGACTTTATTGGCTGTGTCCACTTGTCCATTGGCCTTAGAATGAGTTAAAGTTGCGAATCTGAGGTCGATCTTAAAATCTAAACAAAACTCTCTGAGGTTTGCATTGTCAAACTGCTTTCCATTATCTGTAATCAACACTTGAGGTGTTCCAAACCTGTAGATAATGTTATGCTTGACGAATATTGTGACCTTTTTTTCTATGATAGCCACCAAGGGTTCAACTTCCACCTACTTTGTGAAGTAGTCATAGCCACCACCGCATATTTAGTGTTTGCACATGCTTGTGGTAAAGGTCTAATGAGATTGAGCCTCCTTTGGAAAAATGGCCAAGGACTCGCCAGGGAAGTCAGCTTCTCTAAAGGTTGTCTAGGAATGCAATCGTACACTTGACACTCATAACAAGTTTTAGCTAGCTGCACTGCATCCCGAGAAAGTGTTGGCCAGTAATATCCTTGCCTTAATATTTTGTAGGTCATAGCTCGGGCTCCCTCATGTCTGCTATATATCCCTTGATGGATTTTATCTAGGGTCTCAATAGCTTCATCAGGTCTTAGGCATTTTAAGTAGGGAATACTATATCCCCGCTTGTATAGCTCTCCATCAATGATGGTATATCTTGCCGACCTGTTTCTAACCTTTCTCGCCTGCTATTTATCCTCTGAAAGCTTGCCATCTTGAATATAAAACCTTATCTCATCGACCCAATAATAATGCGGATCTAATTGAGATACATAACTCATATGGCCTTCGTCTTCTGGGCTTTTCTATTCTAATACTTCTATCAATACCAAGGTAAGAATACTTTCTTTAAAAGTAGAGGCTAGCTTTGCTAGCATGTTTGCCTTCGAATTTTTGGCTCTCAAAATCTGCTTGATTCTAACAGTCTTCAATGCCCTTAATACTTGCTTGGCTTTTTCCAAATATACTTTTGCATATTACTTTCGCGCGCTTGGAACTGGCCGTCCAGTTGGCTGGCCATTAATTTGGAATCACAATGGACATCAAGACCTGTGATTACTAGTGCTAGAGCTAACTTGACCATTGCAATCAACGCTTCATATTCTGCCTCGTTGTTATTAACCTTAAAGTTGAACTTTAAGAAATACATTACCTCAATCCCTTCTGGACTTATAAGAACTATACCAGCTCCTCCTCCCTCAGCTTTTGATGCTCTATCGATGAAGAAGTTCCAAATCGCCGCTTCTTCGTTTGGGATAGTTGGGTTTTTTCTATCAGAAGGTTGTTCTGCGATTTAGTAGGCAAGAAGGTGTTCTGACACAGATCTTTCGGCAACAAAATCTGCTAAAGCTTAACCCTTAATCACTTTCATAGGCTTGTAGATGATGTCGTACTCACTAAGTTAACAAACCACTTGATTAATCGATCTGAGAGGTCTGGCCGATGTAGGATTTGTCTTAATGACTGGTTCGTTAGCACTACAACCTAATGAGCTTAGAGGTAGCTCAACTTTCTTCCTGTCACCACTAATGTCAGTGCTAGCTTCTCTGGCGGCGAATATCTAGTCTCGGTGTCTAGTAGCACCTTGCTGGTGTAATAGATAGAACGGTGAACTTTCTTGGAATCTTCCTTCACTAAAACTGAGCTTACTAAATGGTCACTTACAGCGAGATATAGGTAAAGCGTTTTTCCAGTCTTAGGTCTCATCAGGTAAGGTGGAGAGACAAGATATTGCTTCAGCTCTTGAAAGCTGTACTCGCATTCTTCTGTCTATTCAATCTTCTTCCCTTTTTTCATGACCTAAAAGAAAGGGAAGCATCTATTGGTAACTATGGTAAGAACCTGCTAAGTGCTGTTAGTCGCCCCGTCAAACTTTGAAGTTCTCTGAGGTTGGATGGGGACTTCAGATCTAATATGGCCTTCATCTTCTGTAGATTAGCTTCTATGCCATGTTTATTGACCATATATCCAAGGAACTTCCCGGCTTGAACCTCAAATGCACATTTCTTTGGATTTAACTTCATTTTGTACTTGCTCAAGTAAGAGAAGGTCTCTTTCAAGTGTTTTGGATGGTCTCGGGCCTTCCATGATTTAGTAATCATGTCATCCACATAGACCTCCATAGTTTCACCTATTAGTAGTTTGAAGACCTGGTTGACTAACCTTTGAAAGGTAGCCCAAGCATTTTTTAATCCGAATGGCATTACTATATAGCAGTATAATCCCTAAGTGGTAATAAATGTCATTTTCTCCTGATCTGATTCGTGCATCCTGATCTAATTGTATTCTGAGAAGGCATCCATGAAGCTTAATAACTCATTACTAGCTATCGAATCCACCAACTCATCTATTTGAAGGAGTGAAAAGCTGTCTTTGGAACAGGTTTTATTCAGGTCTGTGAAATCTATGCACATTCTCCACTTACCATTGGCCTTTTTAACCATTACCACATTCGATACCCATTCTAGGTAATGCATTTCCCTGATGAACTTTGCTCTCATCAGCTTGTTGACTTCGGCATGTACTGCTTTTCCCCTTTCTTCAATAAATAGTCTTATTTTTTACTTTATTGGTTTATGTTGGGGATCGATAGTAAGTTGGTGAGAGATTACTCGTGGGTCAATATCGGCATGTCTTCATGAGACCATATGAACACGCCCATGTGTTTCTTCAGGATGCCCTTGAGTTCGAATTTCAGTTCATTTAGAAGTTGGGCACCAATTTTAACCATTTTCTGAGGTGACTCTGGATCTAAAATAATATATTCGAGTTCTCCTGTTGGCTCCAGGGCTGATGACTTGTCATCCTGCTCCACCCTCTTTGTAATTAGCTTATCTCGCGAGTTTTCATTGGCTTCCAAGACTTCTGTCCATAGAAGCTTCAATAGGCAGTATGAGGCTTTAAAAGACACCGCAAAACACGACCAAGCTTCCTTTTGGCTTCCCTTGACAATTCCGATCCCCTCTCCTGCCCGAAATTTCAGCTTCAAATAATGAATGCTCTCTACTACCTTGGTGGTCCTGAGAAAAAGTCTCCTAAGAATCATGGTGTAGGGCATTTTAAGGTCGACCACTTGAAACTCTACCATTGTAGTCTTCTGATAAGGTCGTTCTCCTATAGTGACAGGTAGCTGCATTATTCCCAGGGGATAAACGCACGATTCCCCAAATTCGTGGAGGGCAATCTCGACAGGTCGGAGTCTCAGATCTTCTATTCCCAAAGAATTTAAGGTTTCCTTGAAGATAATATCAGCTGAACTTCCTCTGTCTACTAAGATTTGGTTAAGCTGAGACGTTCCCACTGTTAAAGTTACTACCACGGCATCATCGTGCCGGTAATATACTTCACTTCATCTTCATCGTGAATTGGTACCGATGCGAGTTTTTGTTTCTTCTTAGTACGAACATTCATGATATAAATATCCAACAAGGTGTCAGGTAGAGAGTATCTAAAGTAACTCTTTCTAGACCAGTTTGAGTTCCCAATCAATGTGGCTCCTCTTGATATTACCATGGTATTTTCTTCTCGCCTCGGTTCACATTTAATATCCTGAACCGAGACCTTAACTCCGTCTTCCTCTTCAGCTATCAAGTCTTACAAATAATTGTTCCGGATTAATATTTTCACTTGACTTCTAAGGTCAAAACATTCATCCGTCAAGTGTCCAGCACTCTGGTAGAATTGCAAAACTTATTCTTGGCCTCTCCCACTAGTTTGGCCCTCAATGGACCGGGTTCCACTAGTATAATTCCTCCTCTTGTGATTTCCTTTCAAACCTATGAGAGTGAAACTTTTAAAGGTGTGAAAGCTTGGTCTCTTTGAACATGAGCTACTTCCCTCATGTCATCTCTCACAGGTGAACGGTACCTTTTTAAACGAAAGTTCTCTCTTCCTCAAGTTGTCTCATTTCGACCCTGACCTACTCTACTTTTTTTGTTAAGATCGCGAAAGCTTCTCCTGTCGTCACATTTTCTTTCCGGATCAATCTTGGGGTTCCTAGCCCTTTCGAGAAATCGTGATTAGAAAAAATTTTCTTCTCTCATCTTGAGAGCAATTTGATCTTTAATCTCGATCTCATTCAATAGCTTTCTTCTAACTGTTTTATAAGTGGCGATAGAGAGCATCCTCACAGCGTACCATCCTCGGTCTACTCGTAGACCTTTTCTGAGACCTTCCAGAGATAGGGAGTGATGATAAGTCTCTAATTCCATCACTTTATCTTGATATCTTTTGACGAAGCTCCTAAGGCTTTCACTCTCTCCTTACTTTATGAGTAGCAATAAGCTTAGAGTCTTGAAGTTGATGGTAGCACCTCTAAACTCATCGACAAAGACTCTATACAACTGTTCAAAGTTGTTAATGCTACCGAGTGTCAGACTGGCAAACCATTTTCTTGTTTGTCCCTCCAGAATCAGTGGAAACAAGCGGCACATCTGGGATTCATCCAACCCCTGGATTAGCATCATTTCTCTAAATAGATCCATGTGCAGCGATGGGTCAGTTTTGCCTGTGAAATGATTGATCTGGAGCATCTTAAACTTTCGGAGAAGAATGAAGTTCAGTATTTTATAGGAAAAATGAGATTTTGAGTAGAGACCCATCTTTAGCGAAGCATCACTCCCCATTGCCTCTCTCTCTTTTTCTGGTTCTTTATTATTCTGGACCTTGTGCATACTGGATTATACCCAATAAAAAATTAAAATTTTCCTTCAAATAATTATTTAAAAGTATTTAATTAAGAAATTATATCAATTAATTAAACTAGTATTAGGTATTTTCGGATTTGGTTTAATTTTCTTAAAAATTGGTTCGATTCAGTGCCGATCAATTTACTAAAATTGAACCTAAAATAAATTGATTGTAACACAAAAATGGAATCCAATCAATTGATTCGGTTCGATTAGAATGGTTCGTTTTCGTTATGAAAATGTTTGCCTAACCTAAACTAAATATTTTCAAATGAGTCTTGGAAATTAATATGATTTAATTGATACAAAAAATTAAAATAAATTTAACATAGGCATGAGTTATCAATATTAATGTATCGTGTCATTTGTAACGAATTTAACGTTTTATTGTCGTTCATCATAATGTTTGCAATATCTTTATTGAAAAACTAGTTAATCATATGGAAATACTATACATATGGCTTTCTATTGTGATTTTAACTTGATGAAAGGATTTTGATAGCAGCAATGGACCTGCGATATATTATGTTAATAATAGTTTCTTTATAAAACATTAGTAATTTTGGGGGTGTTCTTTCCTTACAGAAAAATAAAACAAATAACAAAAGAAATGCGAGCTTTTGCTAGTCTTTCCTGGCGAACGGACAACCTAAATTAGAATGCCGTGCTGATTTGAACTTACTTAACCTTTTAAACATTTTTTGATACGTTTATATTTTTTATCTATGTAGGGTTAAGATTATCCTTTAATTATATTATCATAAATTAACTACCAATTACAAAAGTATATTTGTTCTATTAAGAACTTAGATCAGCGTGCAATCTTGGTCTCAGAGAACTCTTGTTGAGCTGTCTTGAGTATTTTTCTAGCCTTGACAGGTTGCTGTATTTCTATCTAAGACAGAACTGGTTGCTATGTCTGTGTTTCATGCATGAAGGTAGAAGCGTTTGATGTGTTTTCATCAAAGGCTGAATAGGTGGTTGTCTTTTCATGTATCGTAGAAGCCATATATAATTAAACAACTGTTGTTTGTTTATGACTTATTTGTAATACAGTAAGTACCTAGCACATTTTAATAGCAAGGAAGCGAAGGAAGTGATGCAAAATCGTTTGCCGCATTGTTATTTATTTCCCTACCTATTAGATTTATATGGAATTACAGGCCTCCGCGTATGCAGTCCTCTCTTTTCCATTATCCTCGTAGGCGTTGATAGGCAGTGGAAACTTTTTTCGAATAAAATTGTACTTTTTAAGTATTTTAATTAACGTTTGTCCTTGCTCGCAATGTTTAACGACACTAAGAACAGGTATGAGAACGAAAATCTCATGAAAATCTATCATCAATGTAAAATATTGCGGCTCTTGCAGTGCAAACAAATTCCTATAAATTGAAAATTTTGATTCTCATGAAAGAACGAGAAGAAGAAGCAAATTTAATTTGGTTTAGTTTGTCTGGAAAAGAATCATGTCAAGTGAGAGAAAATTCAGATTCTTGGCATTTGAGTT
>JAXCLQ010000014.1:3638889-3664766 GCA_035584115.1 Cedrela odorata
AGTAGGACTTATGGTCCACCGCACTACGGCGGCAAGTAAGCTAGCTGCTTTCATTTGTAGTGAAGCGGATTGACAACATTAAATTACTTTCTTTACTATATTCTCCATTATTTATTCGTTTGCTGTATCCTTTCTTTCGTACAGATGGAACCCGCTCCCTGACCATGGCACCAGTCACCTGTCGATTATAGATAAAGAGCGAAATGCTGTCGCCATGACTTGTACAGTGAATTCATTCTTTGGATCACAAATACTATCACCAACTACAGGAATGGTCCTTAACAATGAAATGGATGATTTCTCCATGCCTGTTGATGGCCATATTAAAAATGAAAAACTACCGGCACCTCATAATTTTATTAGACAAGGCAAAAGGCCATTATCATCCATGACACCAACTATCATATTGAAGGTATTCCGTCCATGTTTTTTACTTTTTGGAATAGAGTTTTTTATAAGTAGAGTTTTTGACCAAAAAACATTATTAATTATTTGGTTATCACAAATATCTTTTAACAAAAATTGTGTTACAGTTTTTTAAAGTTATATTGCAGGAGAAATGAATTAAAACTTTTAGAATATAATAAAAGTATTTCAGGCAATTTAATCTATAAAAAGGCTCAAAAAATTTTACTGCAAAAGTAAAAAATTTGAGTTGCTGCCAGACTTTTTAAATTCTCTAAAAAATCTTCTCTGTGACAACTAAACAACAACAAATAAATAAAAAAAAATTGTAACATTAAAAAATTTCTTTTAACCAATAGAGAAGCCATATCAAATGAAAATTTATTGTAGTGCAATGTTTAATGTTAGACTTTTATACTTATGCAGGATGAGAAGCTGAAAGGTGTGGTTGGTGGTAGTGGTGGAGCCAATATTATTGCCGGGACTACTGAGGTTTTCTTGAATTATTTTGTCCACAAAATGGAACCCCTCTCTGCAGTCATGGCTCCAAGGTTCTATCATCAGGTTTGTGTCAACTCGGTCCATCTCAATTTTCATTTTCACCTTTTAGATACACTTACGTTTTATTTGGTATTGTGATGATTTAATTTAATTTTAAAAATAAAGTAAAAAAAATATATATTTAATAACATTATTTTTTAGTAAAAAACACCTATTTTTATATTAATATTTGATATTTAGTACTTTTATCTCACAACAACCATAACTTAAAACCTATCATTACTCAATACTAAACAAACCCTTATAATATAATAGAGTTCTTAATCTAACATATTTTTCATTTTTATTCTTTGCGCAGTGGGTACCAAATATAGCATACTACGAAAACTGGACGTCTGTGATCGGCGACCACTACCAAATGCCTAACTATATTGTGGCATCTCTTAAACACAAAGGTCATCATCTGGAAGAGTTTACAACTGCAGTAGTTTGCCAGTTTGTAGTTCACGAATTAAAAGGTGCTGGAAAACTTATTGGTGTTAGTGATCCAAGAAAAGGAGGAGTTCCTGCTGGATTTTGAGATTGCTGACAGCACTAATGAAAATAAAAATAAAAATTTTGCCTCTCAAATATCTCATGAGATAATTGGGAAAGTCTAAAGAATCCTAGTATTTTAATAAAATTTCTCATTTCAATATTTTTCTTTGTACAGTATTTTTCTTTTTTCTCTTATTCTGGAATCCAACAGAAATCCTGAAAATCCATTTATGCAACAATAATTCGCCAGAGACAAAACAAAAATTAATAATAATCATTAAACATAATACTAACATGAAATCATCATTATTTTATTTTTAAAATGTGAAATTTAAAAATAATAAATGACAATTTATAAAACAAAAATTTAATGGATCAATTTTTAAGGATTGAGAAATTTTAACCTAAAAATAGAGATATTATACATCAAAGGCAAAATGCTACTTGTCTCTTTATCATTTTCTTACAGTGCCTATTTTCCTCCCTAATTCTTTAAAAATATTCAGTTACCCCCTAGCATTATTTTTTAAAAAATTTTTAGCATATTATATAATTTTAATTATGATAATAGATCCAAAATTATTTTTAACTCATATAAATTTGTCAAAAACATAGATGAAGGGATGGTGGTGTGACTTCAACTTGGTGGTTCAAGTGGCCCAAACATTAAGGGTAAAGGGTTAACAACGAAGCCAAACCTTTTTGTTTTGTTGTTATATGATGTGTGTGTGTATTAAAATTCAAAACAATAATGAACAAATATTTTTCTAGTAAAAAAATAATTTAAATAAACAAACAGAAAATAAGCATTTGATAAAAAGAAAATTAAAGTTTATACATTTATAATTGTACGTTATTGAAAAAAAAAATATAACATTTTGAATTACATATCTTGATCTATTCAAACTTAATATCTATGCCTATTTCTCTTTGTGCTCTTTAACAGGTTCATTATAAAAAAATGAAGAAAAAACTTTGCTACACCTCCTTCTGAAGTTATGCGATTTTCAAACAATAGAGAAACCGTTAATAATAACTATTAATTATAATTATGAATTTTTGTTTGTGCTACTATCCTACTTAGATTTTTTTTTTTTTGTTTTGCCCTTTTAGCATATGAATTGTATACAGTTGAACATAGTATGTTATTATTATTTATATATATATATATAATAGTAGACACAATAGTTAATCAATATTTATACACTTTAAGATCAATCTATAAAGAGCTATATGTATCATAAACTGAACTATCTTGTATTCACTTTTTTTTAAATTAGTATAGTTTATATGGGAATATATATATATATATATATATATAGTTTAAAATGAACTACATTTTATTTATCCATTTTGTTTTTATAGGCTCAAAAATTTGGTATGAGAGCTTGATTTGGTTGTGGATGGCTTACCCGTATGGTTATGAACATGTTCAAGAAGTTTTGTCGAAAAAATTACATAATTATCTAAGAAGTCTAAATTTTAAGTAGGACCATTATGACCTCTCTAATCTTTCCTGGTTTAGACTTATGACAAAGTTTGAAAATGGTGCCAGTAAGATTTCACTAAAATTACCATCATATCATTAGAATTCACAATAAATAGTAATAGGAATAATCAACA
Organism: Cedrela odorata; assembly: GCA_035584115.1. Lineage (NCBI taxonomy): Eukaryota > Viridiplantae > Streptophyta > Magnoliopsida > Sapindales > Meliaceae > Cedrela > Cedrela odorata. Next base: position 3,641,956 of record JAXCLQ010000014.1, read on the forward strand.
CCAAGATCAATAGATATCTTATGAACTGAAAACAAATATTTCTAAATTGGAAACAAACATGGCAATTTATATAGTTATGGCAAGAGGATTTCCAACATCACGATTAGTGATAGACAGACAATGCAATCAAGAGAATTCAAGCAAATATATCTTTAACGGCTAGTGACTTGAATTATGAGAATTTCATTATAATAGATCTTGAAATAAGTAGTTATCTTATATCAACTGTCTCTTTGTGTGTATATATATATATATATATATATATTCCAGCAAGCTTGTAAATAATAGTAAGAAAAACCAATATAAGTTTTTCAATTTCTATCTCTCTTTCTATATGGTATTAGAGCTATGGCAACAAGCTCTCAAATGGAACATGTCTTGTCTCTTTAATCTTTCCATCAATGCAGTTTAGTTTCAATTAAACTTTCCATTAAAAATTTTTATTCGCCTAATTGAATTTCGCTCCTCCATTTTCTGTCAGCTCCAAGTAGTAGAGTTTGCCCCATCTAATACCATAACCAACAGTCTTCCATGTTAGAATGTCCTGAAAAATACAAAATGAGGACTATAATGCTACAGTGCAAGTGTTAAAGATCAATGTTTCATCCACAGTTATGTTGAAGATTAAAATTGGAGCAGCTGCTTTGTCTTGATTAGCAAAGAGCCCATACGAAAAAGAAGCATAATGTAGCCCAGCATAAGAGCCCATCATCTCAGCTTGTCACTTGAATGATTATTCTTGGTTATCAAGATAAACAGAGCACTACCTTGCTGTACATTTCCTAGCCAAACATTACCTTAGCCAATCATTGTAAATTGTCTTTGTCACTGTTGTAAATTGTACAGCTATCAGTGTAGGCACCTCACACAAAATGAGCTATAAATTCTCCAAGATTCTGTCATTTGTCTTGTATAAATATTCCTTATCATTGTAATATTCATTAATGAAAAACACTTTCTTCATTCATTTTACAGCTGCCATTGTTGCTTTCTTAATATTTTAACTTGGTATTAGAGTGAGCAAGTTGCCAAACAATACCAAACAATACAACACTCCCAAACCTTACAACAAATACATCATGCACCACTCAAACATTGTCATTGGCAAATCTTTCATTCACTACTCTATTAAAACTGGATAGAATTAACTATTTGATCTGGAAAACACAGATTTTACTAACAATTTGTGGCAATGACCTAGAAGGCTACATAGATGGATCTAAACCAATTCCAAGTTCTCACATCACCACTCTTGATTATTCTTCGAGTATGATTACCACTCAAAATCCTGAACATCTACAATGGAGGAAGCAAGACCAGTTGTCTTCTCTCAACTATCAGTGAAAGTATTCTTCCTTCACTAACCAATTGCAACACTTCAAAAGATCTGTGGGAGGCCATTTTAAATATGCATTTCCCTCGATCCTATGCTCGAGTCATGCAACTAAAAAATTAAATCCAAACCACAAAAAAAGGATTACAACCCATGACTAACTATTTTGCCAAAATGAGAACCTTAGCTGATGCATTATCTATGTCTGGTAAGTTCATATCAGATGAAGATCTGATAAAATACATTTTGGAAGGTCTCGGTATCTAAATATGATCATGTGGTTGTCAACATAACCTCAATGATGAATTCACTTTTTCTTGAAGATATCTATGGAGAGCTTCTCGTATTTGAGAGCAAACTTGAACAAAACCATGTCCCTATTGAAATGAACATTAAAGCAAATATTGCAGGTAATAGTGGAACCAATTCCTAGAATTAGAAGAATAATTCAACTAGAGGAAGAGGAACTAACTTCAATGCCAACAGAGGTAATAACAAAGGAAGAAGTTAAGGCAAGTTTTCACAAGGCAGAGGACAAATTAAAGCCTACTTGCCAAATTTGCAACAAGAATGGACATTTGGCTTTAGCATGCTGGTATAGGTTTGACCAAGATTTTGTGCCCAAGAATGCTACACACAAAATTAACAATCCTCTGTCTATGTGACAACACAAGAAATTGGAAGTGACAATAGCTAGTATCTCGATAATAGAGGAACAAATCATGTGACCAATGAAGTGAATAACTTGTCTAGCAAAGCCGAATTCAAAGGTATGAATAAGTTGACTTTGGTAATGAGGAAAAACTTTCAATTACTTATGTAGGTAATACTTGCTTGCATGCTGAGAATGATAAATCTTTGCTTTTGAAAAACATCTTATGTGTTCCAATGATAACCAAAAATCTCATAAGTGTTTTGAAACTTGTTAAAGATAATGATGCATGTGTTGAATTTCATAATGATGTTTGCACTGTAACTAACAAGATAGAAAGGGTGCTGCTAGAAGGAGTGGCTAGAAGTGGCCTTTATTTGCTGAAAAACTTGAAGAAGACTGAAGGTCCTAGAGTCAATTTCTAGCCTAAGTCATTTGTATCCAGTGCTGAATCCTTGTTTGCCTCCTTGGATAACACTTCATCTTTTCAAAAGAATGAGTTAAGTTCAAGTATTTCCAATAGTGTTAATTCTAGTGTTGAGTCTGTTAGTGTTATTAAGAAGGCTTAACCATCCTAATGACCAAGTCTTGAAAAAAGTTATTGAGTCATGTAAAAACTTTTATGTCAACAATATAAATCAGTCTTCTTCATTTTGCGAAGCTTGCCAATATGGAAAGAACCAAAAATTAACCTTCAAAAACAATAAAACTAAGACCGTAAAACCACTTTGGAAATGGCTATAGATACTTTCTTAGTACAGTAGATGAGTTCACAAGATATATATGGTGTTTTTCCATTAACCAACAAAGCTCAAATAGCCACCATATTCATTTAATTTAAGGAACAAATAGAGAAACATCTTGAAACTAATATCAAGACACTACAAACAAATTGGGGTGGTGAATTCAGACACTTAGAAGAGTATTTAAAAGAAAAATGGGTGTGTTTCATACATTATTGCCTTTATACTTCTCATCAAAATTGGAAAGTTGAGAGAAAACACAGACATATAGTTGAAATGAGGCTGACTTTATTGGCACAACTAGGACTACCCTTGAAATTTTGGTCAAAAGCCTTTGATATCTCAGTATACTTAATTAACAGACTTCCTACTCAAACACTAAACAATCACTCACCTTTTCAAAAAATATAAATATAAATTGCCAAACTTTTCTTTCTTAAGAACATTTGGCTGTGCGTACTACCCTCACCTTGGGCCTTACAACATGCACAAGCTTCAATTTCATACGTTCAAATATGCTTTTATTGGTTACAACAACAACATAAAAGATATAAGTGCCTACATAGCTCAGGAAGATTATATATAACCAGACATGTGACCTTCAATGAGGTTAATTTTCCCTTTAAGACAGATTCCCATTTTCAAGTCAGTAGAGAGTCTCAAAAGTTCAGTTATAATCACAGTTTTTTGCAACTTCTCCTAGAACCTTAGTCTGTATTAAGTGATTCTTCAGGATCTAAAGACAACTCTCAGCACACTCTAACAACAGCATAATTACATCAAGGTAATTTTTCACATGTGCATTCATCATCTGGTTCAACATCTCCATTACAGAACCCCTCAGTTCTAGAAATTCAAACACAACCTATTAATCATCACACTACAGACCTTGAACATGAAGTTGAATAACCATACATTCAACCTACACAACCATTCATCTCAAACACTTATTCAATTATTACAAGATATAAATATGGTATTTTTAAACTAAAAATCCTCCTAACACAAACAACTACCTCTAATGATGAAAATGTGCCACAAACAACAGAAGAGGCCATAACAAATAACAAATGGAAGGAAGTAATGGAAGAAGAGTTTTAAGCACTGAAGAAGAACAAAACTTGGTCATTAGTTCTATTCCCCCTTAATGTCAAAATTTTAGGGAATAGATGGGTCTATAAGATCAAATACATACTAGATGAGACAGTATCAAGGTTCAAGGCAAGATTGGTAGCAAAGAGTTAATACCAAATAGTTGGTATTGACTTTACTGAAACCTTTAGCCTAGTGGTAAGGTCTGCATCTATCAAAGTAGTTCTGAATCTTGTTGTGTTAAATGGATGAGAAGTTAAACAGGTGGATGTAAATAATGTATTCCTTAATGGAGAATTGATTGAGGAGGTCTTTATAAGACAGCTTGAGGGTTGAGGACTCAACACATTCACATCACATTTGTAAACTACACAAAGCCTTCTATTGGCTCAAGCAAGCCCTAAGAGCATGGTATGATAGGCTGAAAAGAGCTCTACTAAAATGAGAATTCGAGAACTTAAGGTCAGATACTTCCTTGTTTCGTCTAAAGTCATATGGAAATTTGATCATACAATTGGTTTATGTGGATGATATTCTGATTATTAGAAACAATGAAAATCTAGTAAATGACATTATTGACAAATTAAATAACAGTTTTTCACTTAAGGTGCTCGGTACCTTAAGTTACTTTTTGGGAATACAGGTTACAAGAGATGAGCATGGCATGCATTTATGTCAAAGCAAATATATATAAGATCTACTTAAGAAAATAGACATGGATAAATGTAAGGAAAGTCCAACACCCATGATAACAAGTAAGAAACAGACTAAAGATAATGAATCTTTATTTCATGAATCAACTCTTTACAGAAGTGTTATTAGAGCTTTACAATATGTAACATTTACAAGGCCTGAGATAGCCTTTAGTGTCAACAAGCTAAGTCGATATATGCAGAGACCAAGATAACCCCACTGGATTGTATGGAAAAGAATTCTAATATCCTGAAGCTTACGAAAGCAAAAAGTAGTCTCCATGTCAAACACTGAATCTGAATATAGGGCTCTGACCTTGACAAGAGCAAAAATTACTTGGCTAAAGTCTCTACTTTCTGAGTTAAACATATAATTTATTGGTAGTTATACTGACCAAACTCCTAGGAATTAAAAGATTTAAAACCTTGAAATCCAAGCTTAACATCTTGTCAGATTGTTAAACTTGAGAAAGAGTGTTAAAGATCAAGGTTTCATCCACAGCTATGTTGAAGGTCAAAATTGGAGCAGCTACTTTGTCTTGATCAGCAGAGAGCCCATAAAAAGAAGAAACATGATGCAGCCCAGTATAAGAGCTCGTCATCTCAACTTGTCACTTGAATGATTATTCTTGGTTATCAAGATAGACAGAGCACTGGTTTGCTATACATTTCCTAGCCAAACATTAGCTTAGCCAGTTATTGTAAATTATCCTTGTCACTGTTGTAAATTGTACAACTGTCATTGCAGGCACCTCACACAAAATGAGCTATAAATTCTCCAAGATTCTATCCTTTGTCTTGTATAAATATGCATCATCATTGTAATATTCATTAATGAAAAACACTATCTTTATTCATTTTATGGCTGTCATTGTTGCTTTCTTAGTATTTTGACTGCAAGTAAGAGTAGAGGTTAATAGATAAAAGATTATGTTCAAGGGATGGAACAAAATAGACAGTATCTAACAAGGGTGGTACTATCATTAGTTGTGGAAATAATAGATTAAAAAGACGGGAGAACGAATAGTAACTAACCGAAGTCTCTAGTCATATAATTAGATACACCATTATCAATAATCCAAGTATTATTCTTAGAAGTTGTAAAGAATACAGAAGCCTTACCAATAGTACTTGGGTGAGCCACGTTTGCTGTAGGTTGCGATTAATCTTCCTTTTTAGAGGTTATCATAGCTTTCCCTACGATCTTCTTTCATGGTTTCTTTATAAAGTCCCACAACACAGAATAGCCAATGATTTCATAACATTGTTGTTTTGAATGACTTGTTTCACCACAATGAGAACATACTAGTCCGTAAGACTTTCCAATTGATTGATTGTTTCAATTTTTTGAGTCGGACGACGATCCTTGTCAAGTTTGGTTGGCTAGAATAGTCGAGCTTTCAAAGATTGAACGAGAACCTCTTGTTGTATGTTTTTATTAGTATTCTCTCCTAACATATGAATATATACTCTCTAAATTGAGTTTTTGGTCTCTTTATAAGATTTCTTCATGGACCTAATCAAATTCAAAGTAGAGTCCGCTTAGAAAAATATAAACTCAGAGCCTAGCCATTACGGAAACCACCCTTTCAGTTGTTTCTTCCTAAGATATAGTCCTGTGATCAAATTCTTGGTAAATAGCAACAAGTTATTATAGTACATTGATAACAGTCGATCATTTTGTGTGGTAGAAAATAATCTCTAATTCAATTCAAAGATATAGGTTTCGTCCGATCCATCATAGAAGGCTTTTGACACAGCCTCTCATATCTCTTTGGCTATGAGAAGACAAATAAATCATTGTAAATTATTAATTCAATAAGCCAACTTTTCACTTTGTAATTTTCGGTAATCCATTGTTCCAAGGTTGGGATCTCTATAAGTTGAAACCATAATGAATAATTGGTCTTATCTAGTGTGATACCGGTAAAAAACGCAAAATTGTCGAAGTGAGTAATAATATGCAGTACTGGTGTTTTGGCTAGTTCGGTTAATACAACTATAGTGATGGCCATCAGACTTACAAAATATTTACGGTAGTGATATTCGAATACGAACTTCAAAAAAAAAAAACAAAAGATTGATTATCATAAACTTCCTCTGAATCGAAGCTTGCTTTGATACCATGTCAATAGAGATGGTTTTTGTAAATGATTTTAATACATATTCTTCTCCAAGTTGAAGACATTATATACATACAACTACATACTATAAGAAAAGAAACAACCTATCTGAAGGTAAACTAAATATTCTTACATTTAAATATAAGATTGGTTAACTAACTAGATTTCTAGAAATAATTACAAATCAATCTAACAATTACACCTCACATAGAGTAGCTCATGTATACAGCTTGTAAGTGTATCACATTGCTTGCTTTACCTTATGTTTCTTACAAAATGGTTAACAATAACTTTAAAAAAAAAAAATTCCTCCAACAGCAGATGTTAAACGTTCTTTCCTAATATAAATTGGCTTTAGGTTTATTCGGCCCCCTCGAGATTCACCGCATAATCGAAGTTCTGAAGCATAATTTTGCTGTGAGAATGAATCTTGGTGATCTTGAATTCCTCAATGTTACTACAGTTTTGTTGGATATGCTTTCTCCTAGTTTCACAAGGACAATCATAAATGACAATATGACTTTTGATCCAAGGGACTACGGCGACTAGTAACCTATTTTAGTTATTAGTAAAGCAGATTGACAACACTTTATTTATGATTTTTGCATGATTCAATAATTCCTTTTTTTTCTTGCAGTGGAACCAGATCCATGATCATGGCGGTAGACACGTGTCCATTTTATAAAAGAAGCGAAATGTTGTGTACATGATTAATACAGTGAATGCAAACTTTAAAGCATAAATTGTTGGTGGCTTATCCACCATTAATGGTGAAAATGGTAGAAACCACCCAAATGGCCCAAAACTTTTCCAACTGCCATGTAAATTTTTCACAAGTTTTTGGCATCTGTTAGTAACTGTCATTGATGATGGTAACTTCCAAAAATGAAAACACCCAAAATGACTTTTGTCATTGATGGTGGTAAACGGTCTTTTATGGAAAAATCTATAAATTGAAAGTTATACTTGGTAAAACCCATAAGCTCGTTTTTCTCTGAAAAATCCATCAAATAAGGATTAAAAGAGCTTGGAAGGTTTCCTTCCAACATCAAAACAACAAGAAAATGTTAATGGTAAGAGATAAGCTTCTTGGGCTTCTGTATATAATTTTTTAACAATTTATGTCATGCCTCGATCCACCTATATGAGTACGTAACAACCGCCATACAATCATGAAATGTACATCTCATCTGTACTTCCATGATTGTGTAAGGCTTCCAATATTTCTTCATACAAACATTTAAAAATTCAATTTAATATTTCAAATATAATGTCCACATAAATACATACACATGTATAATCATATATTAAATCCACAACATTTATACCTATATTACATTTGTTATTCACTAATCAATTACAAAACATAGTTTATGGATCCCAACTAAACTTCATATGAGTATATAACATTGGAGACCTAAAGTACTCACCAGTCTCCTATAACTGTATTATGCCAAATTTAGTATGGGGAGTGGACTCACGACCTCCTCGAAATCTGTCTAATCTGAAAATGTTTAAGAAGAATAAAAGAGTGAGTATAACTCAGTGAATAGATGGATAGTAGTAAATCTGAAAATCATAAAATAAGATATGAGAAGAGTACCAACCTTTTAACACAAGAAATACAAAATTTCTTTATAATTTAAAAACATTTCATCAGATATAACAACATGCTAAAAACTAATTTCATAAAAAATATATGTGGATGTTCAAATAAAAATATTTGGACTCGCCAGAAAACTATCTCTAGAGACATTCTCTAGTATACATCTAGCTAATACCTCAAAACCCGCTAATGAATTTTTCTGTGTCAGTATATAAACAATTTTATTAGCCCTCTCGTTAGTGTTGGCCTAGATAAGTAGATGCGGTGCCAAACATCGACTCATCTAGCTATAACCTCTCATTTGTCTCTTAACAGTTGACAAAGGCAGAAATAGTAACCTCTCCTTTGCCTCTTAATGGATGATAAAGACGGAAATGGCAACCTCTCTTTTGCCTCTTAACAAACGACAAATGCAGAAATGATAACATTTCCCTTACCTCATACTCGGGTAAGGGCGAAACAGGTAACCTTTCCTTTCCCCTATTCCTTGGGTAAAGACGGAATATGTAACATCTCCCTTACCTCTTTCTCAGGTAAGGGCAGAATATATATAACTGTGGAATATGTAACCTCTCCCTTATCCCTTTATTGGGTAAGGCAGAAAAATAATATGTGTACAGACGTACCCAATTTGGGCACTTGCACCAAAAATCTCAAATATAAAATTAGTATATAACATAACATTCATCATATAAATCACATGACAAAACAATTCAATTTATCATATATCAACTTATCCACAGAACATTTCATAAATAATCTAAACATTTTATAAAATATACTCTTACTCATAATATATTGATTTCATATTTGCAATACATCTAAATTCCACAAATTCGAACAAAATTAAACATTTAAATCATTTTTAAAGTCTATAATTTTTAGAAAATAAATTAACATTTTAAATTATTTATTTTAAAAACTTTGAAAAATGTATCCATTTACTCACCCGTAAAGCATTAAGTCATTCATTTTAAAGTATTGACGTCACTCACTCAAGTTGTAAATCTACAATTAAACGGTTCATCGTTAGGCCCTATACAATATGCCCAATTAAACAAAACAACGTAATATGCATTCTTATCACCTAACTAAACAATATCATAATTGAAATATTCAGTGAAAAAAATTAGAATTTATGCTAAAATTCACTTTTATGCACAAAATACGCTCTATGCTTTCTACAAACGCACGCCACTCAAAATTGGCAATATATTTTGACCTCAATCTTTGGCAACACATTCAATTATGTGTCTAGTTTATGTCAGACTTTACAGATTTGGATTTCGACTCTGATTACCCAAGTTACGCTAAGTTTTCAACATAAGACTCACTAAAACATGGTATAAGTATCGGTAGGACGTCTATTTTCGAAAATTTACGGCAATCTCATTTCTTTGCAAAATGATTTAATTTTTGGATATATTATACTCCTAGATGTCTAGTTTCCGTATAATTTTAAATATCTTAATCCGATATCAAAAACTCTCCAAGATTTCATTTTTTCCAAGCCCTGCTCAGATTTCGTCCCATGATTTAACACACTTCCAATCACTAATTCCATGACCTATCATACCTAAGTTCTTCATTTTTCTATCCTCTAACCACCTATATAAAGGCACACGACAACCGCTCATGTTTCACCTAGTTACGCATATGTTTTCGCCACACTACGCATACACAACCCCTGTTGACAGTTTTCACCTCTACAATGTTTACTCCATTTTCTTACTCTATCACTAATTCAATACCTTATAACCTTTTAAGTTTACATTTACTAGATATAAATGTCATCAATTATGGTCACACAATTTTAGTTCATGCCCTGGCACTTATATAACCAAACCATTTTTCACTTTCCATGCTCAATAATTCATTAACATATATACCTATACTCCAATTTGCCCTTGGCTAATTTTTTTTTATCCATTATCTAACATCCAAAACACCCAAATCAATGCACATACACATCATTCCCATAACATACACCCAAAACACCAATCAAAATTTCATGTTTTAACATAAATTTACATCAATTAAACAAAACAACCATAAACTTCAAATAAATTTAAACACATCACACATACTCACCAAAAGCTAAACTTCCCTTCTCTCTCCCTTTTCTTCTTCTTCTTTCTTTCTTTTCCTTCTCCCCCTTGGCTAATTCGGCCACCTTTATTTCTTTTTCATTCCTTTTCTTTTCTCCCTTGCTTGCTAAGCTCTCTCTTCCTTTCATAAATTCCCTCCTACGGCACCAAACTTCCTCCCCTCTTTTTACGTTTTTGCTCTCCTCCCTTTTATCTTTTATTTTCTTCCTTTTATACTTCATTATCTTAAAACAAAAATGTAGAGAAATCTAGAATAGTAAAGAAATTACAGGAACAAAACAAAGAAAAAGATAAGCATGCTATATATATTTAAATATTTTATTTGGCTTTAAATCTTTGGCTTTGTCTTTTACTTCCCTTTGGCATTACATATTGACTTCTCTTGCTCTTTCTTTGGTTTAAAATGAAAAATGAGATGCAAATTAAAGAATTGAAATGTTTAAATGTAGTGATGGGGCTAGCCATTGGCATTAGGTGGCTTGTTCCTTTATTTTCTTTCTTTTACTAATATTTTGCTTGATAAAATCAAGGGTTTTCTAGAATTTTGTTTTATGCCCAAAACATAACAAATTTGGCTTCCATGTTTTCTCTTGATTTCTTCTTTTGTCTAAATTATGCTAAGCACTTGTAGAAACTACTAGAATATTAGAGACTAATTAAAACAAAATTTTGGCTTATTTTTGAATTAATTTAATTTGGGTTTAAATTTAAACATTTGGAATTTGGGTTTTCTTAGTAAAATTGGCTTACACTTAGTAAAGTTTTGAACTTAATTTAGTAATATTGTTAGGCCATAAAATAATAATATAATTATTTTAATAGAGCCCCCACACTTTTTTTATTTACACTTTCTTTCTAACTTTATGAAAATTTTATACTCTAACTCCTTGAGTTTTGAAATCCTTTCAATCTAGTTCTTACATTGTTTATAATTATCTTGAAAATACAAGATAAATAAAATCACGTACTTAGGTCTATATATGTATCTATAACATTTTATACCTAAGTGCCGATTTTACTATGCATGCATATTTTAAAAAAAATTTCCTTCGAACCCTGACGTGTCTGAATAATTCATTATTGTCGAAATCGAATACACTTAAAGCATACCGAGTTTGGTGGGTTCTACAATTTAAAGCATGATTTTTATTTTCATGCTTACAATTGGTATTAGAGCCGACTTATTTCTTGATGTGTGGATGTTCTGTGATATATCTTCTATTCTGTAAAATGTATATTATAGTCTTCTCACGAGGACGTGGGATCCAAAGGGAAGGGGAATGTCACATCTCACATTGCTAGCGGGTGAGTCTTAGCTATAAGTTATATAGCTTGGGTTCTCCTAACTAAGTAGACACGTTTTGGGTTGCAAAGCCCAAGAGTAAACCTGTGACTGGCTGTGTGCCCAAAGCGGACAATATCTACTCGGTTGTTGAGTTTGAACTATTACATTTGGTATCAGAGCCTGTTTATGTCTCTACCTTAATGTGTTCTGTGCGTATTTTCAATAAAAACTAAAAATGAGAGTCATGGGTACATTTGATCACTTTTGAATTTTTCATGCAATATATTTATTGTTGTTTTTAATTCAATTAAATATTATTAATATATTCATAAAATAATTTAGAACATTTTAGATGTGAAAATAGTTGAAAAACACTTAGAAATCAGCTAGAAACAAGGCCGAAAAACCGTCAGGTTCGCAGGTCTGAAACCGAGTAGTGATTGGTTCGAGTCAACTCGATTAGAGGCTGAAGACGAATTAAAGAGGGACGATCGACATATAGGTTACCATCAAATTTTTCGTCTTAGAACGTGTAACATGTCACTTATATATGGTTAGCTAAAGTGACATGTCATCTATTTTGAGGTCAAAAGTTGACCATAAGGAGAAGATGACATGTCAATTTTGGCCCGGGCTATTACATTTGTGGTATCAGAGCCGACTTGCATCCCGATGTGTGAATGTTCTGTGATATATCTTTTGTTCTATAAAATGTCTGTTATAGCCCCCTCACGAAAACGTGAGGTCCAAAGGGGAGAGAATATCATATCTCACATCGCTAGCGAGTGAATCTGAGCTATAGGTTACATAGTTTAAATTCTCCTAACTCAATAAACTTATTTTGGGTATCAAAGTCTAAGAGCAAACCTATGACGAGCTGTGTGCCCGATGCAAACAGTATCTACTCGGTTGTTAGGCCTAAACTGTTACACAAATACTGTCACCATGTATAGGAATTGTTCTTAACAATGAATTGATGATTTTTCCATCCCTACTAACGAAAACAAAAATCTTCCACCACCAGCACCTACTAACTTCACCAAACTAGGCAAAAGGCCATTACCATCCCTAATGCCAACCATCTTCTTGAAGGATGAGAAGTTGAGAGCTGTGTTAGGTGCCAGCGGCAGAGCCAATAGTATTGCCAGACTACAGAGGTTTTATTATATCATTTCGTCAAGGACTAGATCAGTCATGGCTTATAGGTTCTATCATTAGGTTTGTATCAATCCACCCGCGCATCTCAATTATCAGTTTTATTTAGTAAATACTAATTTTTGGTGGGACAAGCCATACTAATTATAACTTAAAATCCTAACTCCTCAATTTCAAATATAATCTTAATTTATACATTATTTATTATTGATTCTTCGTGCAGCTAATACCAAACATAGTGTACTATCAGGATTGGACATCATGAACCCGCAAACACTTTCAACTATGTAAAACCACTTCCTAAGCTTAGGGGCAAAATGATCATTTTAACATAAATCACATTTCCTACTTTTGAACATGCATATGATAGAATATTGAAATGAATTTAAGACTTATTAAATTTATTATAAACCTTAACTTTTGGTTTAACTTTTAATTTTTCTAGTTTAATTGCAGTTACTTTTTTTTTTTTAACAATTTTGGTAATTTGCAAAATAACAGTTATTTTGATACCGAAAATTTTCATAACCTTATTTCTAAAGTGAAACACGATTTTAGCTTCTTAAATTTATTTTTTTAATCAATAAATAAAATTTAATTGAGAATTTATGAATAATTAGCTTGAAGGGTAGGTTTGAAAGTTTCAAATAGTATAGGGACAATTATGTCATTCAAGAGTTAAATACAAATATATTCAAAACAATCATTTTCCCCTCATTTTCTTCTTCCTTTTGATTTACAGCCCTCTTGAACAGTGAATCAATTTCTCTTCTTTTTAAATTGTGATCTCTCTCATTTTTGTTTGAGACCATTTACTCTTTTGAAGTTTTTGCTTCATTTCTTACCAACAAACCTTATTCTAAGCTTTTATTTTCTTCTAAATCCTTTTAGTTGCAAGGAAATTACAAGAAAATCATTGTTAGCGCTATTTGGGGAATTTTGATTTCCACTTCAATCTATGCAATTAGCACCAAAATTAGACTTTGGGAGTTGTAGTAGTAAGTATATGTTCATGATTTCTCATATCTTTGCACACTTAGTTTAGAAAATGAAATTTTGTGTTGTTTTGCATGTTGGGTTCGGTTCTTGACATTTCTATAGTGATGTTATTGTTATTTGGTTTCTATTAATGTTGTGATTGTATTGTGAGTGTGAAATTAAAGTTTGGATTGATGTTGAATGTTGGTTATTTGACAGCACTGCCTTTATTTATTTGTCTAGAACAATTGATATTAGATTTTGGGATTTTTATTTTTTATTTAGAAAATAGATACATTAAACTTTAATTTGCCACTGATTTTATTGGATTTGGATTTGAAATGAATTTATTATAAAATTTTGAAAAGTGAAATGCTGAAAACTATAATTTATTGTTCTTCCAACAGCTTTGAAAATTTTATAAAAACTATATTGATTGGGTATGGATTTTAAATGTATCTTATTTTTTCTATAAACTAGATATATAAAGCTTTAAATTGTCACTAGAATCACTTGAATCGGAGTTGAAATGATTGTGTAGTGAAATTTCAAAGATGTATATAAATGTGAACTATGAGTATGTTGTTTCTATGAGTAAGGCTTGTGAATGAATGTTGGATTGGGAAGTTGAAATTGAATATATGGCATAAGTGCTAGTAGCTAACGTTAGGGGGAAATTTTTTGGTTATGTTTAGTAACCACTTGCTATGATAAATAGATGCTTCTTTATATCATTTTTGTAGGGTTTATTTAAGTGTTATAGTGTGTGGTACCAAAGAAGTTAAGAATATCAAAATCAAAGGATACAAAGTTTCAGCATCTTAGTTGCGTACAAAACTGTATTTAGTGATATAAGTCTCTAATGATTGTCGACATAAAACAATCACGTACCTTTAATCTGAATAATAATTATTTGCTACAGTAAATTCAACACAAACAATCCTGCTACAGTACTCTAGCATGAACAATATTTTTGCTACAATTTAGATCAAAACCATATTTGTTTGTTTAGGCGAATATGTGTAAATTTAGAATAGTCGAAAATGTGAATTCGAATAAGTTAATCATTGGAATTCATTGTTAGAAATTGGGTAAATGACCTTAGATAGTTAGCCTCATAAAGTTATGTGTTAAACTAAGGAATTTTAGATACAAACTCCATGAATATTGCATTTAAAACTTTTAAGTTGATTAATTGAATAGTAGAATACATTATTTATATATTTATGTTATTAGGCTACGAGAATCCAGGAAAATGACCAAATTAGGTGAGAGGATTATTTCTGTGTAATTGAAAAGTTTGAAAATATATTGATCTGTTCCAATATTTATATTTTGTACCGCATCGATATGTACAAACTTGCATGGTTTACCTACTAAGATTATAACTCATTGTTTATTTTAAAATTTTTATTTTTCAAATAATAGTACGTAGAAGTAACAAAGGACGGGTGTAAGGTTAGTTAGGCATAGATTTAAATTTTGGTTTTATGTGTAATTAATAAAGTAATTATAAGATTGAGAACTAATAATATAGATAACTCTTTGTATGTGTTATGAATTTAGAAATTATAGATATTTAAGAATCATATAATACTGATGTAGTATTATGTGTGAATTATAGAATATTAAGGCTAAGTCCTTATGTATGAAAATTATATACGGAAGGTGTGACAAATAATGTAACATTAAGTGAATATTTGGAATGTTGACGCAAATACTTTATGGCCGAATAATATAGTATTATGTAATCATGATTGATTAAATAAGTATGAGAATGGAGTGTTACAGTAGCAATTTCCCAATTTAATTTGGTTGATGATTTAGGAGTAGATATTCTCAAGGGTGTTAGTGATCCAAGAAAAGAAGGATATCCTACGGGTTTTTGATATTGAGGATATCCAACAAAAGTATATAAATAAATTTCCCCATTTCAATATTTTTGTCAAAATTTCAAAGACTAGATTATTTTTATATTAATATTCAACATTCCAACTAAATAAAGAAAAACAAAATCATCATCATACATAATCATTTTTATTGGAAATTTTATCATCCAATCTTGAATTTTTATGGTCATTTGAATAAAAATATAGATAATTTATCAAATAAATCCTCATCATAGTGCTTTTGATGGACGAAAACCTATTTCCTTAATTTTTCCTTTTTTATCAATAAATTCCATATTTAATTGAGGTTCATTAAAAATATTATAATAATTTTATATTCTATGTTATAAGCAAATAATTTACTCCTAGATAGTGATTTTTTTCTTCTTTCACCCTTTATAATTAATTAAAAAAAATTGGTGATTAACATATATTTAATAAAAAAAAATGGATAATTATATTTTTATTAAATAAAAATGAATTTTTTTATGACTTATTTTAATGACTTCAAGAAAATCGGCTGAGGTTGGGCGAACATTTAACACAGCCCAATTAGATTGTTGCTAAATTTTTGTCAAAATTTAGGAAAAAATTGAAATTCTTTTGAACTAATTAATTAATAAAGCGTTTGATTGAGAAATTGTACCAATTAAACATTTTCAAAAGCAGTTTTATAAAATTAAGACAATTTATTTGATACTATTTTTATCTTAGTTTGGTAATAAAACGATCATGGGCATGAGTTATAAATATTAATGTGTTGTGTCATTTTACAAAATCGTCAATCGAGTTCTAGTTCTTTAAAAAATCCTTAAAATTTGAGCGCATAATATATATATATATATATAATTTTATTAATTAACATCATTTATTTTATAAATTATAGTAATATAAATGATATGATCATATAATTTTTTATAACCAATATTGGAGATTTGAAGTGGTGAACCCCTGCAGTCCATTTAGTATAATTTTTCAAATAAAACTTTTCAGTAGAGCTTTTATAAGTAGAGACTTATTTTAATTGTCATAAAAAAAATTTAATAAAAATTTTGTAATTACCTTAATTGATTTTTTTTTTTTAAGATTACATTATGAGAAATAGAGTAAATTTTTTAAAAATAAAATAATAGTATTTTAGACAATTTAACATTTTAAAAATGCTTAGAATGTCCTACACAAAAGCTTAAAGCAGTAGAAGCAAAATAATTTTTTTAATCCTCTAAAAGCTCTTTTCCTGTGATAATCAAACCACCAAAAAAAATTGAAAAGAGTTTTTGACATTAATAAAGTTCTTTTGGCTAGTAAATTTTATACACTGCCTTAATCTTATGAGTAATACTATAAAGATAATATTAGTAATTCAAGTGATATGGCTTACCTTAATGTTATGAGTAATACTATTAATGATAATACTACTAATTCAATTGATATTAAGGATAATACTACTACTAATTCAAGTGATATGGCTTGTCAATTGGATAGTGAAGTAAAGTAATAAATTATATTAAAAATTAAAAAAGTTTAATAAGTGATGGACTTTCAATTGGATAATGAGGTAGGTAAATCATATAAGAAGTGTAAAAGTTTATTCTTCAATTATTTAATTCTCTTTGTGCTCTATAATAGATTTGTATTAAACAATAACTATTAATGATATCATAAAAGCATTCTTAATTATATAAATTTACTAGAAAAAAAAATGTTCTTACATAATACTAAGACATATTTGTCAAAATAACTAAACAATATAATAAAAATAGTTCAAGAAAAACAATGCAAAAGAAACCCTAAAATAATTTAGGAATAAACTATCAAAAACTATTAATTTTTCGTTGGATTTGCTCTGCTCAACAACTTAAATCCAATAGTTGCAGAACTCACATCCCAGGACAATCCGATCTCGTCTCCCGGCTGAAGATGTCGGCTCCGGACAACGTCCGTGCATCCGAGAGCATACGAGTCATTATTTCCTTGGACGAATATATTCTCACCTTGAAACCTTTCAAGGTTTCCTTCATCCGTGTAATCTGCTATTATTACAGAAAACTTGTTTCCGTTTATCACATAGTTGCACAAATCCATCGTCCAGTAACTAAAAATATGCTCGAACACGTCGGTTTGCGACAGCAGAAGCTTGCCGCTGAAGACTTCGTTGGCGGTGACGGATTTTCTGATACGCCATGGATGTTTCGGATCATACTGCGGCGGAGGAGTGTCGCTGCATTCCCATATTTCGACTAGGGTTCGAGTGATTTCGTGGGGTTTTCCGCGACCAATTGCTGCTTGTTCTTCTGCCTTGCTTGGAATAAAGCTGTAGTAAAACGCTTTCTTCATGCTGGCAGGGGAATATTGTGAGGAAGAAGAAACACAAGAATTTGAAGATCTTTAGTATTTGTAACTAATTATAGGAAAGAAAAAGAAAGAATATACGAATTTGAATTTGAATGCGATTAGGATTTTGAAGTAAAAGATTCTGAATTTTTGTTTTCCTTTTCTCAGTTGAAAAAGTTTTGTTTTTGTTTTTTTAGTTTTATTTTCGGGAATCGTTTTTGGAAAGCAGATTAATTCTGTGGTAGAATAACTTATAGGTTCCTTATGTTTTATAGTTATATATATGGGTATAGTTTCGCAAATATATATCAAATGGGTCCCTAACTCTGATCTGATTAGTTATTTAAAACATGAAATCTCTGGGATTAACCAGCTATTAATTATTAATTAATTAACTTTGCATTGTCTATATCGAAAGTTGGTATGAATATCAAGTAAATATGGAATAATTTGATATTTATGAAACAATAAAATAGATTAATTTAATAATAAATTTTAAATATTTCTTATTATTTTAAATTTATTTATTCACTTATTAAAATATGATACGTCAAATTATCAATTATTTGGAAATAATATTTTTAAATATATTTAATTTTCTAACTCTAATTTACTCGTTTAATTTAATTTTTTACGAATTTTATGAGTCAAGACTTAGATCTTAAAATTTATAAATTAGATTAAGTGGCAATTCAAAATAATGTTATGAATTTGTAATATGCAAAATTGGATCGATTAGTAGAAGAAATTATTTGATGAAATACTTGTATGTTCGTGAAATGAAAGAAATAGTGTAGGTTATTAAGAATCAAATAAAAATATTAAAGATTTTACTTGTTTATTAATATTCACGATAAAAATACTAATTATTTTTCTCTATTTGTTAAGCTTCTTAGGGTTTGAGTGCGTGAAAATCTGAAAAAAAAATATTATTATTTTAAATTATAAATATATATATATATATATATATATGAGTGTTCAAGGATTTTAGAGTGCAAAAATATTTTCTCAAAAATCATCGTCTCTTTCCTATATGTATTATATGTTTCCCCCTCCTTTATATGTATTACATGTATTATATGTTTCCCCCTCCTTTATATTTTATAGTTGACCTTTGCTTAACAATCCAATTTCTTAACGACTATTTACCATTTCCCGCCAACTTATTTATTGTTATTGTTGATTCTACAACTTCAAATAGATTTCAAGAAACAAAGTCTCCTAATATAATCTTCTAACCCTTTTTTACTCATTTAAAATAATCTCCCATGGAGATCCCAAGCCCGCCTTCTTTCACTTCTCTTTCAGAGTTCTACGCCCAACTTCTCCAAACAAGCTTTAAATCCAAAAACTCATTTGTGGGAAGATTAGTTCACGCTCGTTTGCTCAAATCTGGGCTTCATTTGAGCGTTTTCTTGAAAAACAACCTCATGAATTTCTATGCTAAAACCGGGTCGATTTTTTACGCAAAGAAAGTGTTCGATGAAATGCCTGTCAAGACTGTATATTCGTGGAATACTATGCTCTCAGCTTATGCTGTACAAGGTAGATTGGATTTGGCTCGTACTCTTTTTGATATGATGCCAATTCGTGATTCTGTTTCGTGGACTACGATTATTGTTAGGTATAAAGAGATGGGTCGTTTTGAGAATGCGATAAGAATGTTTCTGGAGATGGTTAAGGATCGAATTTCACCAACCCAGTTCACGATTACTAGTGTACTTGCTTCGTGTACAGCTATGGGAGATTTGAGTGCAGGTAAGAAGGTGCATTCGCTTGTGGTTAAGTCGGGGCTTAGTGCGTGTGTTAACGTCACAAATTCTTTGTTAAATATGTATGCTAAGACAGGTGATCAAATGATGGCTAAGGCTGTTTTTGATGGGATGAGACTTAAGAATGTATCCAGCTGGAATGTTGTGATTTCATTGCATATTCATTCTGGTCAGTTTGATCTTGCTCGTGCACAATTTGATCAAATGAGTGTGCGGGATGTTGTTACATGGAATTCAATGATTGCAGGTTATAATCAGAATGGATATGATGTTGAAGCTTTGGATATGTTTGCAAACATGCTGAAGGATTGTTCTTTAATGCCTGATAAGTTCACCTTAGCTAGTGTTTTATCAGCTTGTGCTAATCTTGAGAAATTGAAACTCGGAAAACAGATTCACGCTTATATTATTAGAGCCGAGTTTGATGCCACTGGGGCAGTGGGAAATGCTTTGATTTCATGTTATGCTAAGGCTGGTGGGTTTGAAATTGCTAGAAAGATTGTAGAGCACAAAGGTATCTCACATCTTAATGTTATAGCATTTACAACACTACTAGATGGATACATCAAGCTTGGGGATATAGGCCCAGCTAGAAGGATCTTTGACTCATTGAGAGACCGCGATGTGGTTGCATGGACAGCAATGCTAGTGGGATATGAGCAGAATGGCTTGAATAAAGATGCACTGGAGCTTTTCAGATTGATGGTTAGAGAAGGCCCAAAGCCAAATAACTACACGCTAGCAGCCATGTTGAGTGTCAGTTCAAGCTTGGCTTCTTTGGACCACGGCAAACAAATTCATGCAAGTGCCTTAAGATCAGGAGAAGCATCATCATTGTCTGTGGGCAATGCTCTAATTACCATGTATTCCAAAGCTGGAAACATCAATGCTGCAAGGCAAGTATTTAATCTTATTCATTGGCACCGAGAGACTGTCTCTTGGACTTCCATGATTGTAGCTTTAGCTCAACATGGTCTTGGAGAAGAGGCAATACAACTGTTTGAGAGGATGCTGGCACTTGGTATTAAGCCAGACCACATAACTTATGTTGGCGTATTCTCTGCCTGTACACATGGAGGATTGGTGGAACAAGGACGGAGTTATTATGAAATAATGAAAAATGTGCACAAAATTGAAACCACCCCAAGCCATTATGCATGCATGGTTGACCTTTATGGGCGTGCCGGTTTGCTACGAGAAGCATACGATTTTATGGAAAATATGCCTATTGAACCAGATGTAGTAGCTTGGGGTTCACTTTTGTCTTCTTGTAGGGTTTATAAGAATTTGGAGCTTGGAAAAATTGCTGCTGAAAAACTGCTTCTTATTGAGCCTGACAACAGCGGGGCATACTCAGCACTTTCTAATTTATATTCATCCTGTGGAAAATGGGAAGATGCTGCTAAAATTAGAAAATCAATGAAGTATGGAGGAGTGAAGAAAACTCAAGGATTCAGTTGGGTTCAAATCCAGAACAAAATCCATGCCTTCGGAGTTGAAGATGGTCGTCACCCACAGAAAGATGCAATCTACAATATGGTGGCGAAAATCTGGGAGGAAATAAAAAAGATGGGTTTTGTTCCGGATACTGAGTCAGTATTGCACAATCTTGAGGAAGAGGTGAAGGAGCAAATCCTTAGACATCACAGCGAGAAACTTGCTATCGCATTTGCACTAATAAATACTCCAGAGAACACTACATTGAGGATAATGAAGAACCTCCGAGTTTGCAATGATTGCCATTCTGCCATTAAGTTTATCTCGAAGCTTGTGGGCAGAGAAATCATTGTCAGAGATGCTACTCGGTTTCACCATTTCAAGAATGGGCTCTGTTCATGCCGTGACTATTGGTAGGCTTACAGGACACTGTTATAGCAGAAACTTTATGCTGGCAAACTATATCCATAAATTCAAACGCTCCTGTGTCATTACGGATGGGATGTTGGATTTGATTACAAATTCAATTGTCTATTGTACAGAAGTTCATGGGCGTGATTAATATCAAAAGGTTCTTCTTTCATTTATTTGTGAGTTGTAAAATGCACTGGGTGCCTAATTTCATGACTTTCTGTTCGAATTCTGCTGTTTGGGCATCATTGGAAAACTTCTTCAACAAGCATGCTGGTGTTCTTACAGCCTTGAGTATGGCTGTAACTCTCCTTATGCTTGACACTGTTGCCTGGGAGATGGCACTTCATTTCTTCTTCATTGGATTGTTATAGCAGAGGGGTGGCATTATCTTGAGAAACATATTTATATTCCGAGACATCTCCTAAGCATTCAAAATCTGGTATATGCTTTCACTGCTCTTTTAACTTTCATAGTCTACCACTAGCAGTGATCTGAAATTTTTTCTTCCAAGTAAATTTTTTAACATTTAGGACTAGAACACCAAAAACTGAAGGTTTTCAATTTAATAATAGAAAAGCGATGGAAAAACTGTATATTGCCTTAAATTAGTTTGACCCTTTTACCTTTGTAAATGAACCTAAAAGAAACATATGTTGCTGGTAGAGACTTTGCTTTTGATGTAATTCTCAGATTTCTGTTACAACTTCAACAATGAATGCTGGAAATATCTTCTTCATGACATATATTATACGGTTGTTTTTATCGAATGTTGGAGATATCAAATAAGACTGTGGTGAAATAGCATCAGAGTTTTCTTCTCGCTTCTTTCTATCACTTTCTTAAGGTGCAGAAGTTATATTTTCCCCACAGGTTTTGCATTTCAGCCATGCATTTTTTGTGACTAAAGTCTGAATGCCTTTGCTTTGGTTTTCCAACATTCTAGGAACTGGCTACTATATCTGTTAGATATAGATAATAGAATTATGGTAATGGTGATAACATGGTACACATTAGAGTGGTAACGAGATGCTTAATATTTGCAACGCAAACTGTAGCACGTATGAAGCACAGACTGGCTACTTTTGAATGCAAGTAGTAACATAGAACATCAGAACTAATAGCATGTTATGTACCATTCATTTCATGTGCACTATCTATCGTGTTACCAATTTGTTCTGTCGTGTTATCACTTATTCTA
>JAXCLQ010000014.1:3675770-3695908 GCA_035584115.1 Cedrela odorata
ATGCTAAGAGCACAGGTTCAATAGTTGACATGAACAACGTAAAAAAACGAAGGGATCTAGGGAAGGGCGGGTTCGAATAAGAACAAGTGAAAATCAATTAACGGCAAAGCTCCTGAAATTGCCAATTCAGAAGGTTGACTAAAATCAAAATTGCATAGACAGCAAAACATCTCTTCAACTTGTATGCTTTAAAATAAAGCTCCATAAAAAGAGAGTGAGAAGTACAAATTTATCTGTTAATTGAAATGAAATTCCCCAATTTCATTTACAACTCAACGCAATTAATAGAGCAAAAGCTTTTTAACTTCTGAACCAAACTCAAAAAGTTATACAAAGAAATCAAAAAGCAAAATCACAAACACAAACACAACACAACACAACAAACCCTTTTGCTAACTGAAAAAGCAAAGCAAAAAACATACACTTTACCCAAGAAAAAAGCAAAACTACAATTTTCCTTTCGTACTCTTTCCTTCTCAGCAACCAAACAGACCCAAAAAGAAATTAAAACATAAACAGCAACAGCAACAAAAACGAAACCTTTTTTTAATTCAAAGTGACATGCATGAGAGTTAACTTTCCCGCTAAAATCTTCACTCCCCCGCAGCAACTACAACAACCACAACCAGCACCCAAAACGACAACTCCCAGTGATCGAAACGCCAACAGAAATTGCAACTCTTCTTCTTATTATTCTCTTCCCACTACAACTTCTGTCAAAACCCCAATAAGTTTTAAGTCCCATCATTTCTAAGAAGAATCTAACGAACGACACGACAGCTTAAAAAAGACCCTCAAACAGTTCCCCATTATTATTATTATTATTATTATTTTCTAAATAAATTTATGTTACAATTATTGTATTTGGTTTTATTGTTTTAATACTTTTTGTGGTGTATGAATAAAAATTATTAATAAAATTAAGATTTTATAATTAATAAAATATTTTCGTGTTTATCGTGAGCTACAGAGAGTCAAAGATTACGCATTTGTTTATTTTATTATCATTACAGAACATATTATAATAATACTTGGGTACCTATATCTTTATATATCACAAATACTAATATAATTTTATCATTTGTAACAAATACATCCCTAATAATTTCTGTTAAAATAACACAATTATCCTCAAATATTAAATTTTAATCATTATAATATAGATAATATTAAATTTACAAACCTTTTATACAAACTATAAAATACAAATCAATATTACACTGTTATATTATTGTTACACAATTCACATTATTTATTCTTAATAATTACATTAATTTTATAATTTCATTTGATCAATAAAATTATATACAATAATTTTCATAAAAATTGTATCTCTAATATTATACTTACGATATTGGAGAATGTAATTTAACAGCTACGGTTATTTTAATTATTTTAATATAGTTAAAGACTCATTTGTTATAAACAGAAATATTATGTTTTTATTTGTGAAAATATAAAAATTAGGGATCTAGATGTTATTATCCTAACAATATTTACTCTTATCGTCTTTTGTCATCTTTCCACTATCTACTTAATATGCGTACCAGATAGATTAAGATTGTATCCCTTATACCGCGCCACATTTCCTCTTAACTTCCGCACCACCTTGGGTGTGCCTACAACGCCGTTCCACGGCCGGGCATTCTGCCGGAGTGAAGGGAGTTGGCGGGTTTTGGATGGGAGTAAGACACCGAAGAAGGAAGAGGTTATTAGGATTTTCCGAAGAGTGAGTTCACGTGCCAGTGAAGCGCGTGCAGAAAGATGGTGGAAGTTGTCTCGGGAATGGTGCTTGAGGGTCGTTAAATTGCGTTCAAATAATTCTTCTGTTATAATTTTTTCACTAATTTTATAAAGATGGTGGAAGTTGTCTCGGGAATTAAGGACGATTTCGTCTACAAACGGAAAAACAAGGGGAGGACGGGATTCATCTCCATCCCCGTCCTATTTTTTCATTTTATTTTAAAATATTTTAAAATTAAAAAATAACTAATATAAATTTATATTTTAATATATATATAATTAAATTATCATTCTTATCAATTAAATAAAAAAAATTATTATTAATTATTATTAAATTAAATAACCAATTATAATTATTAACTTAACTTTTTTAGTATATTAACACAAAATTAACAAAGAAATAAAAAGACCTATCAAATAAAATATTTTTTCCACAAAATTAATCATATATATAATGTCTGAATATTTTATTTAATTTAGTTTCTTTAATTTTCTCATTATTTTTTTTATCAAAAATTGAAATTATAATTTATTAACACATTAATAAATTATCTTTTATATATAAATTAAAATAAATAATTTATTGATACAATAATTTATTAGCAATAATTTATTGACTAGTTAATTTATTATTTTTTATTTATTTTTGTTAATATTTTATGTATTTTTTATTTATTTAATTTTGTTAAACAGATACGAGCTGAGAACGAAAATTCTCTCTTCAAAATGGAGACAAATAATTTTTTTCTAAAATAAGAATGAGCTAGGACGAGAATGTCATCCCCAAAATAGCAACATGGGTGATGATCCCAATCGTTGCCATCTTGGTCATTTCAACTTGAGTTAGAGACTTGTTTGTTATAAATAGAAAATTATATCTTTAATTATAAAAATATAAAATTTTATAAATCCAAATATTATTATTTCATTAACATATCATCTTTTTGGCAAATAAATTTTTTTTTTATGATTTTTACATTAAATTTGGTCAAAGTGGGACTAAACTACTCAAATATTTGGTGGAATTTGGTGTCACTTCAAGTCTATGCTAATGCAAATTGCAAAGGTGGAGTGAAGTTTTTTTTTTTTTTGTTCCATTTGAAGTTTCTTGAAGATGTCATTTTCCTATTCTACTTTTGGACAACTAGATTGCATATTTTATGGAAAAAATGTCAAATTGATTCGATCTCCTAAGCATTGTGAAATTGGATTCTTGATTAATTTTTCTCTTTTGTTATAATGCCTCAATGCTTAATAATATATTAATCATGTCATCATGTCCATGCTTAACAATGCTAATCACATCATCATATAAGATTTAATTTAATATATATTTAAAAGTATTTTTTCAAATACCATCAAAAACTCGATAGAAAAATATATATTTTTTCTTTATTAATTTAGTTTATAATATTAAAAATTAAAATATAAATATTATTACTAAATAATTGTGTAGATAACGTGGCATAATGAAAATTACTTTTTTCTAGTAGTACTTCTTAATGCCATAATTATACTAAAATTGCTTCCCACATGCATTTCTAAAAAGTACTTCTCCTAAAAGTACTTCTACACTAGCATGAAGGGTTATAATGTTGGGTTTCATGGGACAACCAAGATCTCACATTTGCTTATATGAATCGATCAGTCAACTCCATCCTACCCTTACAAGCCATTTAAAAGCCAAAAGCAGAAGTTTGCTAATCCATTAGAGAATAGGGAAGGGTCTTTAACTAATCCACACAAAAAAATTAATAAATAAAAAAACAAAAATTTGGTTCTCTTACCTAACACCCAACCCTTTTTTTTTTTAATCCTTATTTTAATTTTAATTTTGGAATTGGCTCTTCATGTCCAACAGAAGACAAGAGTGACCTCAAGTCATCAAGTTGTTGCATGCTTAATCTTTTTTTAATAATAATTATAGATAAATTACAAATAAATTCTGGTCTTATATTTAGTCTTTAGAAACCGATATCTAGTTCATAGCATGTTCACATTAAAAATTTAAAGACAAGTAGCTTATAATTAAATTCATTGGACAAAGGTGTTAGTATTTCTTTTATATATATAAGATTTTGATTTTCTACTGTTTTGAAACACTTACTTAATAATAAAAGTAAAATAATTCAACTAATATAGTGGTACGTACTTACTTTATCTTGATTAATTTTAATAATTTTATCTTAATTAAATTTAATATTCCTAATTTTTTATCTTAATCTCGCGGAATCATTCACATTTTTTTAGATAAATTCAATACAAACATTTGTTTCTTATTTAACAAATTAATATTTCTAGTTAATTAATTTTTGTAATAAACAAAGTCAATTCTCATTAAATATTTACACTATGTAAATTAAATAGAGTCAAAATGTTTGAATTTATAACTCATTTTATATCAATTTTATATTATTATTATACTATAAATACCATAATTTGGGTTAGTGATGCATGAATTATAAAAGAATATATATATATATATATAAATAGTTAAAAATTATGTTAAAAATGATAAAATTAGCATGCATGGAACTAAGTCATGTGAGTGGGACAAGGTGGATGACATTATAAACTTTGATACCAATTATTAAATAATCTTATCATCGATAATGGTGCAATTGGTGCAATTGGTGTTGCATATTATTATTATTATTATTATTAAAATAATAGAAACTCACTTTTGCTTTCATCCATATCTCTGAGGAATATCTAGACCTCAAAATTCCAACAAGCTGTAATCTCTTTTCTTATTTTAATTTATTTTTGAAAATGATATCCTCTTAATACCATTCAACCTTTTAGTTATTGTAAAATATACACAATTAATTAATTATTTTAAAAGTTATATAACTATTTACAACATACATTCATACATGCATACATACAACCTTATTATTCATAATATTTATATAAACCGTTTATATATATATATATATAAATTAAAACCCATAACTTTTTTTATTATATAAATCTACCTCGTTTATTTTTATAAACAAAACTTTATATAAAATTATCAAATTTTATGAGATATTTTCGTTAGATAAATTTATTAAATAATTGGACGATATTGTTACATAATGGTAGTAGAATTTAACTATTCAAATTAACCCATAATATATTATTATCATTGATGAAAGATGGCCTTTAAATTCTTGACTTTTTCATAAATTGTAGCACAATTTTTTACTATTGTAATTGTTTATCAAAAGTAGCTTTTTTTTTTCTTTTGGATTTTGGAATCTCCAACCGACTAGACAAATCGGATCTCTAATAGAATCCATTGGCATACATCGACATATGCACTTGTCATAAATAATTCCTTGGCTTTCAACTAATATATTCTCCCATAATTTTGTCTAAAATTGGTAGATTATCAACTTTTCTTAGTGTTAATTACAACAAACAAACTGAATTCCTCGCAATTGTGATGAGTTCTAAATATTTTGTACAATTTTAAAAGAAATTTGATTAATTGAATCAATTAATTTATTAATTGCCATTAAAATTAATATTACTTACCAAATATTTTCTAAGGCTATACAAATTATATTTATCTTCAACAACTTGTTATAAATGCAATTTAACAATTCTTAGCCCTTAAAAATTCATATTTTCAAAGATTTTTTTTTATATTTTTTCTATTGCCAAACGTTTTGTTGTCTTAAAAAATAAGCATTTTGGATATACATATACATAGTAATAAAAGATAATTTGAAATGATTAAATAATTCGGTAATGGTGGGAATGATGTATGAAGAAAGATAGAATATATATATATAATGGTGGGGGTGGTGCATTGCCTTAAATTGGTTGGCGGATTCGATTAGTGATTTTCCTTTCCATATTCTCTCTTTCTTTCTATGTATGTATTTGATTCAAATTCATTCAAAAAGAAGAATAATATAAATTCACAAAGGAAACGTCACGCAAACACTTGCTTTTCTTTTCTTTCTTTCTTTTTTTTTTTTTTTTTATTCTTTTTTTTGTTTTGCTATTTGTTTGTGTTATTCTTGAGTGCAATTTAAAGTTGGTTGCCACTAAGAATGGCTAAGTGTTGTCGTCACTAATTTTTGATGACTCGAGCAAAGAAAATATATCAAATCAATCATGCATGGAAACTATTTATTTATTGGATTTTCATGCTATACCCAAATTTGTATGAGGACTAGATTAATTAGAATCTCTAGTGCGGATTGTAAAGAAATTTTATTTTCTCTCATGTCAGGGAGAAAGTTAGAATTCTAATAATTGTTTAAAACTTTTTATAGTGAAAATAAAGAGTCAAGCTTGCCATTAAATATTTGTCGAGGAAGACGTCAAGAAAGAAATCAAATATTTATTCACACCATCTTTAAAGAAAGAAAGAAAGAAAGAAAGATTAGTTTCATATAATTTGGAAGACGTCAACTTTTGATAATCATAAAACGACAGTAATAAAATAAACGTATTTAAGTAGTACAAGTCATATTGCATTAAGAATGTTGTAAAGATTTGGAAACAAGACGAAGCAAGCAACCAAGACTGATTTTGATAATCGCTTTCTGGTCCATACCCAAATATATATATATATATATAATATGTATATGAATATGAATATATGTCTAAGGGCAATAGCAATCAGTCATCATCTTTATTTTTGATTTGAATGATTTGCCAATTCTTTCTTTCGGTCATCTTCTGCGTCATGCACCAACCCTCTTTCATATTACTTTACCATCAATTTATATATATATATATATATATATATATATATCTGCGCACACGATTATCGATGCTTTAAAATTATATTATTTTTTAGTCATTAAATTAATAATATATTAATAATAAATATTATATTAATTAAAATTATTTATAAATTCTATTTCTCTCCTCTTCTTTTTTAATAATTAATTAAGATAATTTTTTTTATCTTTTAATTATTTAATTCTTTTTGTTTTTATTACTTTACAGCAAATTTACAGAAATTATAATATCTTAACATGTATATATTATAAAATACTTAAAATTTTAAAAATAAATATATTTTAATATTCTTTAATATAATATTATACATATTATTTAATTTTTATTAAAAAATATTATTTTAATAGTAGAATTTAAATTAATAAATATAGATATAATCAAATTAAAAATAAATAATAATAATAATATAAAAATAAGAGATTTGTACAATTTAATATTAAACAAAAAAAAATTTAAAAGTAAATATATTTTGACTTTTTTAATATTATATTATGTATATTATTTAATTTTATTAAAAGATATTATTTTAATATTATAATTATAATTACTAATTTATATTTTTGCAAATAAAAGATAAAATGACAAGAGAATTTTGTCATAAATAGGTATTATTCTTTTTTTTTTTAAAAAAAAATAATGACTAACAATATCTATAGTGATTGACATCAGTGATGAACACTGTTAATCAACAGGGAGTATCAGCAATCAATAATCACATTTGTTCATTGTGTTTGAAGTGGATGATTATCAATCTTTTTGACAATTATGAATATATTTTTTTTAATACCAGGATATATATCAATAATTGTCTCCTATTAGTCGATAAAAAATATTGTTGAAATTTTATAATGTCGTTCTTTATAAACGACGATTACTCTTACATGGAATTCCACATACATCAATTGTTATAAAAAAAAAAAATTAATTTACGCTATAATATCCCAAAATTTAAATTAACGATATTTTAGTTATTTTATATATTAAAAATAATTTTGTCATTTTATGAATTATATCGGAATAATAAAAACTGAGCAAATAACTGTGCATTAATATTTACTTAGTTATTGGGGGTGATTTGATAATAATTTGTTAAGTTTAGAAAATTTTCTTTTAAAGTTTTATCCGAGCACCCGACTTTCAAATAAAAATTGGTGTTAATTAAAAATTTCGATTGATAAACGGCTTATTTATATGGAAAGAGGACTCGATAAGGATCGATATAAATCAAATTTGAGTCAAATCTGAGATCGGATGATAAATAATCAAAGCCTAGAACATAGTATATGTGTATGAAAATTACAAATGACATATTTACTCTCACTATTTAATTTTTTTTTATTTTTTTCATGGGCAAAATAATCATTTCATTAAATTTCAATTTCAATTTAAACTTGACAAGATGCAAACCCATGATGCCCTTCTTCATTCTAGCAGCTTCCTTTGCTATTCCTTTTAATTTTTTTTTTTCAAATTTCTTCAAAATACTCCATTTTTAACAGATTAAAGTTTCGTTTTTTTACTGTGAATCATATGTACACAACATGGACTACACTCTAGGAATTTCGTTTGAGTGATTTGGTCGACGATTAAGCCAAGAGGGGAATAGTGTTACATTTAAAATTTGAGGATTTTCAAAATTACTCGTAATTTGGACGTTTTAGGGTAAATTGACTCCTCAGTATGATTCATAGCATTGTTGTTATCGTATTTTTGCATTTTATAAAAATTATTATTCATGACAAAATTACTATTCATCACAGATAATTTTGTCAATTATACTTGTTTAAGTTAGAATTGAACCAATTAGCTATTGGATTAGGTAAAATTAAATTTTATCAAAAGATATGAATAGTGATAGTAGCGTTCGCACTTGATTTAGATTTTAAAATAATGTGTTATCGTACGAAATTGGTTAGTAATGGTAAATTATATATAATTGACACCCCGATTATTAATTGTTATATTTAGATTGTAGAAGAAAATAGAATTTAAAGATGGGAGAAACCTTATTGTACATTGATGTTGTAGTTAAGTCTTAAGGATGTGTATTTAAATTATTATATTAATAATTAGTATAAATGTGTTATAGATACATTGAGGGAGCGTTTATTCAGCCCCCAGTGATCTAGTTTTTGTTCTGTTTTTTGCGACACTTGTGAGTAGATTTTTACATATTTTTCATTTCTTTAAAACTGTCTTATAAAATTTAATGTTTTACGAAATAAGGAATAGTTTATTTATAAATTGATTTACATTCTGTTTTATATAGAAAATGAGATTTACTTTGAACTAAATATATATTATTGTGGAGGAGTTGTTGAGATATTGATTTTGAGGTCAGGAGGTGGCCATTGTGTTTTGAATAGTATTTATTTCTGATTTCTGTATTTTTGACAATATGCTAGCCGTTATTTCAATTTTTACTTAACTCTAGTCGGGAGACATAAGGGGGGAAGTTTATGTGCTTGGAAAGTACATTCTGATTTGTGTTCTGTGAAGGTACCGGTACATGTGAGAAGTAGAGGGCGAAGGGCAGTCTGATATCTGATCCAAAATCTATATACTTCCTTGCATGTTATTCTGTTTTCATTTGACTATTTGAAATGATAATTCGAAAAATTTTTATAATATGTAATGGATGTCTTGTTAGTATGATTTTTATTTGAAATTGATTTTAACTTTTAACATATTTTATGTTAAAATTAAATTTACTTAAACTTTTCATTTCAGTATCCACTCACTAAGTTTATCCCAAAACTCACCCCACCACTGTTTCCAGTGATTGCAGGATTTTCTTCTAGGTGATAATTTTATGAGATATTCACGAAAAGCATTGAGATTTCAGATTCTTCATGTAGTCACTTATGAGTTAATGTTTGTGGTCTGTTTTGTATATTAAGCATGACACTCAATTATTTATACACAGTATGAGTGTGTCTTTTGTATATTTCTGTGTATATACTCTTTCATTTATGAATATCATGGTTTATATTTGGAATTGTGTTGATGGGCATGAAGCCCTTAGTATATGTGTATGAGTTCACGCATATGATTGGTATTTCTCTACATTACGGTTTACATGTATAGGTCTTATCTGAGGCTTATAGGGGTAGGATAACCTTACCTCTATGCTATCACGATACCAATTTACCGGTATGTGACAAAGTGGTATTAGAGCATGGTCTAGATGTCTATGACTGTAAATAAAGTGTAATGCCTTGTAAGTGTAGTATGTCCAGGATACTTCCGCGCAGGGTGTTGCCTCTTTGAGTATCTAGATAATCCAATGCATCTTCTTCCGTAAATGTCGTAGGATAAACTGTAATTTATCTTAACTGTATTTTTGTATCTTAACAGCTAAATTATGTCTTCTCGAAATCAAAATCCCTCTGATAGAGACCAAATGATTTCTTCTTCAGAACAGGATTCGTTTAGGCCTCTAATGCCACATGTTGGGGTTTAGGGTCGTGTAGGTAGAGGACGAGGTAGAGGACGAGGTGAAGTACGAGATAGATGTCATAGTAGAACTAGAACCTAAGAGTCTAGAGTGCCAAATGAGAAAATGGATGATAGGCACAATATAGATCTTACTGAGGGAATGCAAAGAATCCAGCATGTTGTAGAAGTGCTGGTAGACTTGGTTTCTCAACAACATCAACAACAAGCTCAGGTTCTTCCTATTTAGCCTCGTCCAGAAATTTAGCAACCTATTCATGCTTCTATTGAGTGAGGGCAATGATTAGTGGTGACCTTGCAAGATTTTCGAAAGATGAGCCTGTCGACTTTCACAAAGGTTGAAGCAAGTCCAGATTCTAGTGGGTTTTTAAAAGAGTCGCACTGGATATGCACCGCTTTAGGATGCACACCAGCGAGATCAGTGAAGTTGGTGAGTTTTCAGTTGAGAGACATGACTTATGCCTTGTATATGTCTTTTGTGCAAAGGAAAAGTGTTACAAAAACCCCCTAGAGTGACCAGAGTTCAATGAAGCTTTCCTCTCCTGTTTCATGCCGCAGAGTATTAGAGATGCTAAAGCCAGGGAATTCGAACAATTGGTTCAGACAAAGAATATGTCGGTAGCAGAGTATGATGTACAGTTTACTCGCTTATCCCGTTTTGCTCCACATTTAGTGAGTACAAAGCAGATGAGAGTAAAGAAATTTGTTGATGGGTTGCGGGAATATTTTTTTAGATCAATGCAAGTTACAGAGACTACCACATATACTAAGGCTTTAAATTTAACACTCTAGTTTGAATTGAGAGCTAAAGAGCGGCAGACTGAAAATGTGTCCAAGAAAAAGGCTAAGACAGAAAGTTTTGGGAGATCGCAACAGAATGGCCAGGCGAGCTCACAGTGAGCTCAATCTCATAGGCTCTATTTCCAAAAAGGAGACTTTGATGTTTAAGGCTTCGAGCAGAAAAAAGGACTGAAATTCTCATTAATAAGTTGCATCGTCTGCCTCGATAGCTAAGCCTAATGTACCTATGTGTTCAAGGTGTGAGCACCCTTATTCTGGATTATGTAGAAGGGAGACAGGTGCTTGTTTTAAATATGGTCAGATGGGTCATAGGGTTAGAGATTGTTCTGTTCCACCTGTTCAACCCTTTTATGCTCAGTAGACAGCATTATCTCAGTCAGGACCTTCTTCAGGAAAGGGTTATATGGGTAGAGGTCAACCATCTAGTGAGAGAAGACAACAATCTATTGGCAGAGGCCAGGCGAGAGTGTTTGCATTAACTCCTCAGGATGTTCAGGCATCAAATACGGTTGTGACATGTATTCTTTCTATTGAGACTATTGATGCTAGAATTCTATTTGACCCAAGTGCAACTCATTTCATTTATTTCTCCATACTTTGCATACCGTCTGGGTAAAGAGATTA
The DNA here is from genome assembly GCA_035584115.1 of Cedrela odorata. Lineage (NCBI taxonomy): Eukaryota > Viridiplantae > Streptophyta > Magnoliopsida > Sapindales > Meliaceae > Cedrela > Cedrela odorata. The sequence goes on from JAXCLQ010000014.1 coordinate 3,687,141, forward strand.
GAACCCTAAATTCACCTTTAGCTGTATCTACTCCCGTGGGAAGTGCGATATTAGTTTCTAATATTATAGAATCTTGTGCCATTTTTGTTGGAGAGCATATGTATATTGCTTATCTGATCTTGCTAGAGATTTTAAATTTCAATGTGATTTTAGGTATGGACTGGTTGTCCAAATATCACGCAACATTAGATTGTAGAAAGAAAACTGTCACTTTTTTGTTCCAAATGATCCATTCTTTGAAGTCTAGGGTGATAGGAGTAAAGTCTCTAGTAACTTGATCTCGACTATCGATGCAGGTAGACTACTTAGGAAAAGATGTACTGGATACTTAGCTTTTATTCTAGATGTTGATGACAGTAAAGTGGATCCAGCGAATGTTCTAGTAGTTAAAGAATTTTTGGGTATTTTCCCTAAAGAGTTACCTAAACTACCTTTAGAACGATAGATCGAGTTTAGTATCGACCTTCTTCCAGGAACTCAGCCTATCTCGATTCCCCCGTATCGAATGGCACTAGCCAAATTAAAGGAATTGAAGGTACAACTTCAAGATTTACTGGATAAGGGATTTATACGCCCAAGTACCTCTCTTTGGGGTGCTTCAGTTCTATTTGTTAGGAAGAAAGATGGATCTTTGTGGTTATTCATTAATTACAAGCAACTGAATAAGACTACCATTAAGAACAAGTAGACATTGCCAATGATAGATGACTTATTTGATCAACTGAAGGGAGCTCGGTGCTTTTTGAAGATAGATTTACATTCTAAGTATCATCAGCTTAGAATTAAGGGGGAAGACATCCTAAAAACTACTTTTTTGTACCCGATATAGGCATTATGAATTTCTTGTGATGTCTTTTGGACTTACTAATGCTCCAACCACTTTTATGGACCTAATGAACTGACTCTTCAAGCTTTTCTTGGACCAGTTTGTAATAGTCTTTATTGATGACATTTTGGTGTATTCATCAGATCACTAAGAGCATGAGAGACATCTTCGTATTATTCTTCAGATTCTTAAAGAACACAAGTTATATGCGAAGTTTTCTAAGTGTGAATTCTGGTTATTGGAGGTAGCTTTCTTAGGTTACATTATAACGGAGAATGGAATTTTTGTTGATCCTAAGAAGATTAAGTCTGTGTAGAAATGGCCTTGCCCAGCTAATGTGACCGAATTCAGAAGCTTTTTAGGCTTGGCGAGGTATTATCGAAGGTTTGTAGAGAATTTTTATCGGATAGCAACACCGTTGACTCGGCTCACTTAGAAAGACGTAAAGTTTGTATGGTTGAAGGCCTGTGAAGAAGCTTTTCAGAAGCTTAAGAACTGTTTGACTTCAGTACTTGTCCTTACACTACCCTCTAATGGCAATGGATTTACTGTGTATTGTGATGCCTCTAGGGTAGGTCTTAGGTGTGTATTAATGCAACATGGCTGAGTTATAGCTTACATGTCCAGGCAATTAAAAGGATATGAGCAGAATTATCCTACGCATGATCTTAAGTTGGCGGTAGTTGTGTTTGCACTGAAGATATAAAGACATTATCTTTATGGGGAAACCTTTGAGATATTCATGGATAACAAAAGCCTCAAGTATATATTTAATCAAAGATACTTGAATTTAAGGCAGACACGATGGTTAGAGTTGCTCAAGGATTATGATTGTACGATTCATTATCATTTAGGAAAAGTTAATGTGGTAGCTGATGCCTTAAGTAGAAAATCTATGGGTAGCTTATCCCATATATCAGGAGATAGAAGGATATTAGCTAAGAAGCTGTATACCTGCCTGATTAATAGTGTTGAAATTCAAATTCCTGAATCTGGAATACTGATTGCTTAGGTGTAGGTGAAATCTGTCTTAGTAGAGGAAATTAAGGAAGCTTAGATTTCGGCCTCATATATAGATGAAAAGAAGAGATGTATCGAACAAGGTAAAGGTAGTGACTTTAGAGTACATAACCATATCATCTTGAGATACCCAGATAGGATAGTAGTACCACCAGTGCAAGAACTCAAGAATCAACTTTTAGAGATAGCTCACACTTTCTTTTATACAATGCATCCGGGAGGAACAAAGATATATCATAATCTAGGGGAGATTTACTGGTGGGAAGGCATGGAGAGAGATATTGTTGAATTTGTGGCCAAATGTTTGACCTGTCAATAAGTAAAAGCGGAGCATAAGAAACCGTCTGGCACACTTTAGAGTCTGGATATACCTGAATGAAAGTGGGATAAAGTGATCATGGAGTTTATTATAGGTCTTTCTCTCACATCTAAAAGATATAATTCTATCTGGGTTATCATGGACAGATTGACGAAGTTAGCTCGTTTTCTTCCTATTAAAACCACCTATATTGTTTCTCAATATGCCCGGATTTATCGAGATCATATAGTTTCTTTGCATGATATACCTGTTTCTATTATTTCATACAGGGGTTCTCAATTTACATCGAAGTTCTGGTAGTCCTTCCAAGAAGCTTTAAGCGCTCAACTCCATTTCACTACTGTATTCCATCCCCAAACGGATGGACAATCAGAAAGAACAATTCAGACTTTGGAGGACATATTACGGGCGTGTGTGATTGATTTTGAGGGAAGTTGGGATCAACATTTACCTTTGATTGAATTTACTTATAACAATAGCTACCACTCGACTATACAAATGGCACCATTCGAAGCCCTATATGGCTGAAAATGCATATCTCTAGTTGGGTGGTTTGACCCTAGAGAACACAAGTTGCTAAGACCAAATTTAATACAGGGTGCTATAGAGAAAGTCAAGGTGATACGGAAAAGAATCATGATAGCTCAGAGTATATAGAAATCATACGCTGATCATCGGAGACGAGATCTTGAGTTCAAGGAGGGAGATTATATATTTCTAAAGATTTCTCCTTTTAAAGGAGTTATGCGATTTGGCAAGAAAGATAAGTTAAGCCCGAGATATATTGGACCCTTCCAGATTCACCGACGAGTTCGGGGTAAGGCATATGAGTTAGCTCTTCCACCTGGCATGGATAAGATACATCCAATCTTCCATGTATCCATGTTGAGGAAATATCTCTATGATGAATCTCACGTCCTTGAACCTCAGACAGTAGAGTTAGATCGAAACTTGTTATATCAGGAGCAAGCCGTGGCTATAGTAGATAGAGAGGTAAAAAAACTTCGATCGAAATAGATTCCTTAAGTGAAAGTCATATGGTAGCATTACAAGGGTAGTGAGTTGACTTAGGAATTAGAAGATGTCATGAGGAATAAATTTCCTCACTTATTTGTATATGAAGGTAAATATTTCTGAACCCTACTTGGAATTTTTTAATTCGAGGATGAATTTTTTTAAGAGGGAGAATGTAAAACCTCAAAATCTAAACTAAGGACATTTTAGTTATTTTACATATTAGGGGTAATTTTGTTATTTTATAAATTATGTTGGGGTAATGAAAACTGAGTAAATAACTCTGTATTAATGTTTACTTAGCTATTGGGAGTGATTTGATAATAATTTATTAAGTTTAGAAAATTTTCTTTTAAAGCTCTATCCGCGCACCCGACCATCAAATTAAAATTGTTGTTGATTAAAAATTTCGATTGATAAACGGCTTGTTTCTATGAAAAGAGAACTCGATAAGGATCGATATGAATGAAATTTAAGTCAAATCCAAGGTCGGATGAGAAATAATCAAAGCCTAGAACATAGTATATGTGTATGAAAATTTCAAATGATATATTTACCCTTACTATTTAATTTCTTTTTGTTTTTTCAGGAGCAAAATAGTTATTTCATTAAATTTCAATTTCAATTTAAACTTGGCATGATGCGAACCCCAGGATGTTCTTCTTCATTTCAGTAGCTTCCTTTGCCATTCCTTTTAAATTTATTTTTCAAATTACTCTATTTTCAAACAATTAAAGTTTCGTTTCTTACTGCTAATCATACGTACACAATACGGGCTACACTCTAAGAATTTCGTTTGAGCGATTTGATTGATGATTAAGCCGGGAGAGAATAGTGCTACTATTCCTAATTTGAAGATTTTCAAAATTACTCGCAATTTGGACGTCTTAAGGTTAAATTGACCTATCGATATGATTCCTAGCATTATTGTTATTGTATTTTTGCATTTTACGAAAATTACTGTTCATGACGAAATTATTGATTATCACAAACAATTTTGTCAATTATACTTGTTTAGGTCATAATTAAACCAATTAGCTATTAGATTATGTGAAATTAAATTTTATCGGAAGATATAAATAGTGATAGTAGCGTTCACGCTTGATTTAGATTTCAAAATAATATGTTATCGTACGAAATTAGTTAGTAATAGTGAATTATGTATAATCAACACTCCGATTATTAATTGTTAGATTTGGATTGTAAAAGAAAATAGAATTCAAAGAGAAGGAAAACCTTGTTGTACATTGATGTTGTAGTTAAATTTTAAGGATGTGTATTTAAATTATTATGTTAATAATTAGTATAAATGTATTATAGATACGTTGAGAGAGCGTCCATCCAGCTCTTAGTAATCGAGTTTTTGTTCCATTTTTTGCGACACTTATGAGTGGATTTTTATATGCTTTTCATTTCTTTAAAACTATTTTATAAAATTTAATGTTTTACGAAATAAGGAATAGTTTATTTATGAATTGATTTACATTCTGTTTTATATAGAAAATGAGATTTACTTTGAGCTAAATATATATTGTTATGGAAGAGTTGTTGAGATATTAATTTTAAGGTCAGGAGACGGCCATTGTATTTTAAATAGTATTTCATTTCTGATTTCTGTATTTCTGACAATATGCTAGCCGTTATTTCAATTTTTACTTAACCCTAGTCGGGAGATATAAGGAGGAAAGTTTATGTACTTGGAAAGTACATTCTGATTTGTGTTCTGTGAAGGTACCTACATGTGAGAAGTAGGGGGCGAAAAACGGTCTGATATTTGATCCGAAATCTATACACATCCTTGCATGTTATTTTGTTTTCATTTGACTATTTAAAATGATAGTTCGAAAAATTATTATAATATGCAGTGAATGTTCTGTTAGTATAATTTCTATTTGAAACTGATTTTAATTTTAAACATATTTTATTTCGAAACTGAATTTACTTAAACTTTTTATTTCAGTATCCACTCACTGAGTTTTTCCCAAAACTCACTCTACCACAATTTTCAGTGATTGCAGGATTTTCTTCTAGGTGATGATTCTGGGAGATATTCGCGAAGAGCATTAGGATTCCATATTCTCCATACAATCACCTAAGAGTTAATGTTTGTGGTTTGTTTTGTATATTGGGCATGACGCCTAATTATGTATACACAGTATGAGTGTATTTTCTGTATATTTCTGTGCATATTGATATGTGGATATACTTTTTTATTTATAAGTATCATGGTTTATGTTTGAAATTGTGTTGATGGGTATGGAGTCCTTAATATATGTGTATGAGTTTATACATATGATTGATTTTTTACTGTATTATGATTTATATGTACAGGTCTTATCTGAAGCTTATAGGGGTAGAATATCCCTACCTCTATACCTTCATGATACCGATTTATCGGTATGCGACATACGCTCTCTTAACACTAATTAATTTTGGATGTTACTTTTTTATGGAGTTGATTTTGGATGTCACTATATGGAGTTCTGCAGGCCCTGTAGTTTTACTCTTGACACTAATTAGTTTTAGATGTTGCTCTTAGGTGGAGTTCTACAAGTCCTACGATGCAAAGTTTGATGTTGAATGCCATTAAAAATTTGAGTAGCGCAGTTTTAACTATTTGCTTTTTTGTGGAGTTCCACAGATCTTACGAGATGCGATGTTGAATGCCATAAACAATTTAAGTTGCGTTTTTTTGACACCAATTAATTTTGACTGTTACTTTTTCTACAACTTGCGATATCAAATACCTTAAAATAATTGAGTCGCGCTCCCTTGACACTAATCATGGAGTTCCATAGGTCCTGCGGTTGTAATATCAAATATTATAAAAAATTTGAGTGAGATCCTGATGTTTTAGTGACGAAGTCTACTTGAAATCACCGTATCTCCTGAAATGTTCTAATCACCAATTGATTTTGAAAAAAAATGATAGCTTAAGGATCCGACATGTACATTAAATGTTACATTATTTAAAATATAAAATTTTATATTCTAATTATATATATATATAAGTAGAATAATTATCCAAAGCTTTAAAATAAAAATAAATAATAAAAAATCTGATGAGATATAGAACTATATAATAATGCCCCTCATTTATTTTTTAATTTCATTAAAAATATAAAGGGGATAATAACATTAAGATTCCTAAATATTTATATTTTCACAAATAAAAATACAATTCAAATCTGTATTTAATAGGAGTATTCCGATAAAAATGGCAAAACTACCGTCATTATATTGAATCTTGAGTCCTGACAACCGTAATATAAAGTATATCTAACTTAATTAGTAAGGGTACTTCAGTTATTGCAATAGAAATTAGGTATTCATTTGATGTAAATGAATAAATTATACTTTTATTTGTACAATACGAAACTCTAGGGAACTAAATGTTATTAACACGCAAATAAAACACCCATATTAGTCAATTGATTCAAGCTCATTGACAATATCTATGGCTACAAAACAAATAATCTGAAAATGAAAATGCCTCTTATCTAAAGCTGAATCAATAAGAACTGGACCACACCCCCCCACCCCCCAACGAAATCCATCTGCACAATTAATACTTTGATCAAAGGCATGACGATTTTTCAAAATTATTCAATCACCTTATAGCGTCTGGAATATCTGAATCTAAGGCATACACTACAACTTCAAGTATGATATGGACGAGACCTTTGACATCGGTGTTAGAACTACCAGAATTCGACCTCAAAACTATTTTACATAACTCTGGACATCGAGTTTGATTACATATGACATTGATCAATAAGGAATAATAGAAGGTGCTATTAAACTAGAATCAATTAAAGGATTGCAACTATGTGTGTGTGTCTATATAAATGAATATAATTTAGTTTACAAATATGAGGACAACACAAGTATCCAATGTAGAAGATACAACCAAACTATTTATTATTTGTTCTATTTGGGAAATTGGATTTTGTCCCTATTTATTTGAGAAGGTAGATCAACCTTCTTTTGAAAGGTAAATATTCTCATTAATAAAAGAAAATAATATATTATGGGTGGGTATATTTTTATTTATTTATTTTTAATATTACCAAAAACACTATTGAAATATCAATTTTTTTCAAAATTTTTATATTGGTGGAATCGAATATTTAACCTAATATTATGTTTTAAAATATTTTAGAAAACGAACTAACTCACTTATTTGTATTATAATTAAATTCATTTGAAATTCATTTATATGTACATATACTAAAAAATATATATCTCAATCGCTCTCTCTCTTTTTGAACAAAGTATGAAGTTGATAAAAAGTTAATAGATATCTAAATACCTTTTGAAAATTTATATGTTTGAAGTTTGGCAAAGTACAAGTGATGAAGAACAAATCTCACTTATCTTCCTTCTTTGGTGTAAAGTTGTAACACTTTTTAGAATTGCTTGAACTCCTTTATTATTATTAATCTTCAAGATATTATTATAAGCAAATATTTCAACTTTAAGTCTGTCTACTTGTCAATTTTAAGTCTCTCCTTTATATCTTACATTATATATGTATGTTTTATATTTCAACTTTATGTTTATTACAAAGTTTCAAATTTTATATTATATGCGTTTGTTTCACCTTTTAACCATACAATATATTATTTTATTTAATTTTTTTAAAAAAAGATGGAACCATAATTATTTTGTAAGAAAAATTGAAATAATATTAACAAAATAAAATTTAACAAAATTTTAAATATTAAAATTTAGAGAGTTTACAAGATTATTTTTTCTTCAACATTAAAATTTTAAATATTAAAAAAATTTAATTTTTATACTATATCCATCATAATATTTAATTGTAATTTTTATCTTACTATAATATCTAAATTTCGCGCGCACGTGTATGTGTGTGTGTATATATATATATATATATATGTAACTATATTTTTTTTATTTTTTTAACTGTTCGGAATACAAAATATCCTTTAATAATTTTATAAAGTATTACTTCTTTATAATATTGTTGAAACTCCAATAAGTATAAATGAAACGAGAGGTCGAACAAAAGATTTTTAACTAATCAGAAACCTATACTTATTTTGTCTACAAATTTTAATTTTGATATAAACTAATTTTTATTAATATTGAGAATATACCATACTTAATGTGTTAATATATATTATATATATTGGTTCAGAGCTCAAAAATAATTATTATTAATTTTGAGAACACCATATTTTTATATATTGGTTAAAAACAATTGGCTATGTAATATAAGTACTAAGTTTGATAATGTGGCTGGCTGTGCTGGCTTGGAGTATCCACTTTACATGACAAGTATTCGAGAAAATATTTATATAATTATAGTAAAATGTTATTAATTTATATATATATATATATATATTATTGAATACAAATTTTTTTATAAAATATATATATATATATTATACTTCTATAAAATAGATAGATTAGCTGAGTGCTGGAGCAAATATTTTAATTTAATATTACAATTTAGTGAAATAATTTAATATCAACATAGTTGTATAGTAAAATATATTTATTTACCTTTGCAAATACTATTACCAATTATAAAATTATGAAACAATAGTAATAGTTTATGTT
>JAXCLQ010000014.1:3713108-3724940 GCA_035584115.1 Cedrela odorata
TTTTTTTTTCCTTCTACTAATTTTACATGATTTTTTTTTTCTACGTAGAATTAAATTTTTATTTATTTATTTATTTAAAAAACTCTTTTTATTAAAAAATTTATAATTCTTTTTAGATTGAGTAATTCTCACTGTGAGATAAAAAAACAACCTAACAACCTTCATGTCACTAAGAATAACTAAATTCAAATAATATTGTTGGGACCAATTAATTTTATTACCATGAAGTGGTTATAACTGAAGTGGTTACAACTTAATAGACGCGTGTTTTACTTATGAACATATTTATGTCCTTATTTGTAAAAATGTGATAATGCCCAGGTGTTGTTACATATGTACGAAAAAAAGATGGTCATGCACAAAAGCCGACACTTGGGAATAAATACTCCAAAAGGCTCCCAAATGTATCCTTAGAAAAACCTCAAATCTCTGTTTCCCAAACTCCAAGTGCTTCTCTAAAGCAATTTTCACTATTTTGACCAAACGCTAGAGAATATACAGGGTAAGTATTTTTTTTTTTTATCTATTTGGAAGTGCTTTGTTGAAAAGCACCAAAACGTATCTTTTTGTCAATTGAGCGCAATTCCTTTCTTCTTTTTCTGCCCTTTTCCCCATCTTGGTAAGGATTTAAAAACCATTTTTGAGGCACAAAAATGCAAGCAAGTAGAGAACAGAAAGCAATGGAGGAAAGAGACATAGCATCAACAGATTTGGGTTTTCTTCTGCCCACCAGAAATTAAAATTTTTATTTTCCCTTGAAAATACAGAGATAATGACATATTTGTATACAAAAATAACATATTCTCGCTGTCGCGTAGATTAAACTCCAACTAACTTTCCTCTCAAGTAATCCAAGGTAATCAACATGCATGGCAAATGCTGTAAACAGCATACTACAATGCTCCTAAGTACATAGAACCAGAATATATTGAAGCCAAAAATGGTCTAGTAAAGATTGGAATTGAAACAAGGAATTATTCAGAACATTTGTGCTCATTGTATCAAATATAGAAGTAACGTAGAGGAAACTTATGCTGTTATTTATTTTTTTTAATTTACTTTCATAATACTACCCTTGTATAACTGGCCTTTGTTGGGGGCGAATCTCACTGTGTAATTCAATTATGCAGGAAGAAAATATCATTGACAATAAAACTGTATCTAGAATAATCCAATCACACTGGACAAGAAATGGGATATCTCCAACAAGACAAGTTATACAAGTCAAACTTTAACCCCTTAAAAAAACCACAAAATGTGTTCAAAAGTACAACACATCAAACTTTCATAACTTGAAAGCATAAGGCTTGCTTAAAACGAAAAGCTTCATAAGTCCTCAAAAAGATTTCTGGTTGACCTTGGCTCCGGAGATTTACTTGACAATTCCAGATCCAAGAAACCAATTGAACACTCAACCAATCTGATCTTTAAACCATAGACATATTTCTTTTTTCCTTTCTGGGGTAACTAACAACATTACACTAATAGAAATTTAAGAAAAAGTAAGCCTTGGGTTCTCTTTTATTGTAAGAAGTTTGTCCTCAACTATATGCAATATCTCAATCAGTTGATAAACTATTGTAGTGTTTTATGTCCAAAACATTAATGAGATGAACATGTATTAAAACTATGGAGAAACAAGTATTTACGCATGCACCAAAATACAACAAATAAATTCCTTGAAATAACTTTTACTTGGAAAATATTAAAGAAATTAAATAAAAAAAAAGTCTTAAAACTAACCCACTTCCAAGAAATAGGATAGATGTAACACGAATCTCATCTTAACTAAATCACAAATGTAATGGGGCTTAAGCACTAATAAAGTAAAAATAAAAAATATAGTAGTGAAAATGTCTCAAAAAGAAATGATAATACAACAACATAAATTCATCAACAAATCACAAGCCAGATATGTATAGAAAAGTGACAAATATAAATTCTTAGTCCAACATCCAAATTCTTGGAGAGGAAAAATAAAATATTGGGATTAAATTGGACCGCAAATATAAATTCAAAAGTCACCAATTATTACAAGATATGGTACACAAAAACCAAGAAGCAAAAAGAAGAAGGAAAAAAGAGGGAAAAAAAAACAGTAAACGGAAGCAGAAGATTAGTAGAAGAAGAGGAAAAAACCACCAAGTTCTGGCCAGCTTTGGCCGAATTCAAAAGTATGAAGCATTAGAAAAGTTCATAAACTTCAAAGTATCGCTTGGCAATTGACCCAGAACAAACTACTAAATAAAAACTTCCAAAGATGCATTAATATTGTTCCTCAAGCTCGGCAGCAAATCATCTGCAAATAAGAGCCCATGCATGTAACAACAATAAAATAACATAAATGATATTTGGCCTCTCAGATAAATGATATTTACAAAAGTCTTTTTAAATTTTCAAAGCTCCAAAATTTGAAGTCAGACATCAAGACCTAATAAAATCGCAAGAAACACACATCATGTTGACTCAAAACAATTAGAAAACACAACTATTGACCAAATCATGGAGGCAGGATTACAACCATCCAAAGGTAAATTTCTTTGTAAAGATTAAATTCTACCAAGCAAAACAAATTAAGTGGTTATGCTCATTGAAATTGTGCAAGTAAAAGAGGATTTTAAATCAGAATGAAAAGAATCAGAAGAAAAGCTGGCATGAAAGCAACCTCTACAATCAGGAAAATTAATAAAAAATTAAAAGATTTGGAGAGTTTATGGAAGACGTTCAAATACAAATAGTGATTAACAGGATATATACATCAAGAAGAATGGACATACAATTCCATGTCTTGACAAAACTTAGCAGAAGAAATAAAAGGACTGAATGAGTTCTAAAAAGCAATCTTCGAATGAAGAAACTCCATAGAAAAAATTGATGAACATGAGACAAGAAAATTCTTCAGCGGCATAAGAAATAACGTGTGTGTATATATATATATATATATATATATATATATAATATACCACTAAACCAATCCATAAACAAAGAAAGAACAAAAATCAGAAAATCAAAACATAATTAGACCAGATATCAAATGTTTCAAATATAAACGAAAACAATCTAAATCAAAAGAAACACATAATAAACCAACAAGTATTGCAAAAGCATCAAAACAGAAACTAAGCATGCAAAAAAAAACCTTATATTCACAAAAACAAACACATGAAAACCACATAACAAATCAAACAAAGACAATAAAAGTAAACCATACCACATATATGATGTATAACCAGGAAATGAGCCGCCACCAGCCCCCTGACCCCCACCATGCGGAGCTTTCGGATAAACATGCTGCTGCATTCCCTGACCAGCACCAATCCCATATGATCCGAGCACTGACGAACCAGCCATTGCACCCACATGGCTACCAGGCACCACACCTTGATTCAATGCATTAATCAACCCCGGGTTCGCCAATAACCCTCCGTACACAGCATTCAGCCCCTGATGCTGCCCGAACAATGCCAAATTCTGCGCTGCCGCAACAGCAGCAAGCACCTGCTCCTGCCCTTGCTGCTGCTGTGACTGCGCCGTCTGCATTTGATTATTGCTATTACTACTACTACTACTACTACCGGTCTTGTTCTTCCCCTCCGCTGCTTTCTGGCAATGCAATTGATTTCCTTGAAATATTTTATATGGTTCCTCTAAAGCTTTCTTTGCTCCTTCCACTTTTCTGTATATAAAAATGGCGAAACCCCTTGATTTTCCGGTGTTTATATCGAAACCCATTGGCCCCATCTCAATTTCTCCGAATCTCTCGAAAAACGCTCTCAGTTTCTCTCTATCAACATCTCTCTGCACGTTACTCACAAAAATCTTCCTCTCCCCAACAACCTGATCCTTAGCCGGGACGGTGGGGCCCACAGATGCCAGCTGGCACGACGCCGTTCGATTCTTTATATCCCTCTGAGGACTCTTCAACGCTTTCGCGGCGGATTTTCTCGTTTTGAACACAATAAAAGCAAACCCTTTTGCCTTTCCGGTAACTTTATCGGTCACCAACTTGCACTCTTCGATCTCGCCGCACGATTCGAAAGCCGACACCAAATCATCTTGCGTGGTATCCCACCCGAGCCCGTGGACAAATATTTTCCGGTGAGAAACATCCCGGTCAGCCGTCTCCCTAATATGATTGTACAGAGCGGAGCTTTTCACGGCGGTGGTGGCGATGAGGTTAACAAGCTGGTCTTTGGTGTAGGGTTCGAGAAGGTCCGCGAGCTTATCCGAATCCATTTCATAATCCGACTCCGACGAACTTGCGAAGGCGGGCGGTTGTTCGGGTTTTTTCGACGATTTGGGTTCTCTTTTTACGATCTTTTTATTGGGTTTCTTGCTCGTTGTTGCTTGTTTCAGTTTCTTTGTTTTGTTGGTCTTCGCCATAGCTATCGTTGTTGAAAATTTTAGAGGGACGAAGACGCATGGAAGTAAATTCCAGCACAGTTCGCAAGCAAGAGGGTTTGGGACTTGAATGATATTTAATGATTGTTTCAAAACCTAGTAACATTTATTACCAATGTCTGGGTGGTGTAGTTGGTTATCACGCTAGTCTCACACACTAGAGGTCCCCGGTTCGAACCCGGGCTCAGACAATTAACAATTAATTTTGTAACAAATTACATTTAGGGCTTAAATTTTTTATATTTACATAAAGAAGGACATAATTTATTATTCTTCTATTAAAGTGACTAAAATACAAATATTTTTGTTGTTATTTTAGTATGAATTATGTACTTATTTGATATCAATTGATAAACTATATTTAGGGACGACAATTTGAGTTATAATGTCTTATTTGTATTGTGTAAAAAAGGGTTAACTTGAATCTAATAATCTATTTAATAATCGTATCAAAAAGTAAAAATTATAATATGATATGCTTATTAAATAGTTAAACGTCTTATAATCGTGTTACTTATTTTATATTTTATTTATATTTTTATAATATAAATGATAATATTTTTTTAAATAAAAAATTTATAAATTTTATATAAGTTAACACTATATAATTACCCTTAATCTGACACAATTATTAATAATATCATGTCGTGTTATTCATTTGATAATTGTGCTATTTTATTTTAACTTAAATTCACAAATTTTTTATTATATTTGTATTCATGTCGAGTTAATAGATTAAGTAAAAAATTATCACCTGTAAAAATATAATATTTTAAGAGTACAAAAATACTTTTTTGTTAAATTTTATCATAAAGTAAGTTAATTATTTTTGTAAAGATTAAGTACGTTATTTGATACAAATTTATAAATTATAATGTAAATATTATTAACTCATTGTTTAGGGACTCACGTTGTAAACACGAAATTTCTACTAATCAAATATTAAAAAAGTAGGGGTGCTAATGTAAATTCTCAAATTCCACCATCTCCCCCAACTGAACCTTTTTGTTATTATTATTATTTCCGCCCTCTGATGCCACCAGAAACCCGTCACTGCCGTTGAAAGTTTCTCTCACTGAGAGCGAGAGAGAGAGAAATTCAACGATTTTTCTTTTTTTCTTTTTTTTATTTAAAACAAATGAAAATTAGGGTTTTTATAATTTTCTCGACGAAGTAAATTTTCTGCAAATGATTTCGTGATCTCTCTCGCTCTCTTTTTTTTTTTTTTTTTTTCCCTTTTTCGAGAATTTAGTATAATTCAATTCAATGGCTGACCAATCCGACGAGTCGCCACTCATCGCGCCGTCGCCAATGACCGACCCGAGTGAGATCGACCTCGAAGCCGGCCCCGGCGAGCAAATTCAGTGCCGTATTTGCCTCGAAACTGACGGTAATTCGCTTCAATTACTCAAATTTATGTTTTTTTACATTACATAAAAAAATATTTGTTTTTGCTTCATATGAGCGAATTGGTTGCATTAATTTTCGAATTGAAGAAAGAATTAGGTTTTATCACAGGAGAATTAACTGAAATTTGAAGAGAAATGAAGCAGCTTGAGTGTGAAGCTTTTGCAATTTCTTTGCAAAAATTAAAAAAAAAAATTGCTTTTAAAAAAATAAAGTTGGGTTATTCAATTTTTGTTAACTGCTGAAAAATGTGAGGAAATAAGTATAAATTTTTATGTTGAATTCTATTTTTTATTTTAAATTTTGGGTTGTTTTTTGGAAAATATAGAGTGAAGTCAACTAAAGGGTGGGTTAGGGAGTGCTTCTGTAGGAAGTATTTCAGCAGAAGGTGGAAGTGCTTCTCTAGTCCCGAGAAGTGGTTTTTATCCATGTCAGACAAACATCCAAAGGACATAAAGAAAGTGCTCTTGAAGCTATTTGGCACTGCTAAAAGCACTCTTAAACACGGTCTAGTTCAGAATTCACTATTGGATCAAGTTCATTGTTCTGATAGCAATATTATCTGGCCGCTATAGCATGATAATATGTCATTCATTTTTGGTTTTATATAAGTTCCTATATTTTTCCTTTTGCAAAGATTTCATGCTATCATTTATTAAATATATATGCATGTGATTTTTTCAGGTAGGGATTTTATTGCTCCTTGCATGTGCAAAGGAACATCGAAGTATGTACACCGAGAATGTTTGGATCATTGGCGAGCTGTAAGGGTATTAATGCCATCTCCACTCTCTGAATTTGAAATTTAGAACCAATCACAGTGAGCTCATTTTATGGTTTCTTGCTGTGATCCCAGCGATCTTTTTGTATCTACTATCTGATTTATTATACAACGACTTCATGCAGCTAGAACTGTAGTTTGTGGACACTCTTAAAGTTATTTTGATGGGGTACAGAACATACTATATAGTTATTTTGATGGGTTAGGAAAATGTCCCCTGCTCTTGACTAATATAAAGTTTTGTGATTCTGTAATTGTTTGCTTGAGTAGCAATGGAATTACATGTTTTCCTGGTTTGTGATTTTGACAGTCTGTGTGTGCGGTGTTTATTTGTTAAATGCTGTCCTTTTATGTTTCTTATATTCTCCTTGCAAGTAGTATCCATGTGTAATATCATTTACGTCCGTTTAAGTATTACTAATGATGGCCTTTTTTTTCGCTTTTACCAAGTAATTGCTTTTCTGGGAACACTTTTATGATCTTAAGTTGCCTTATAAATTTTGGTTTTATCTTGTAAATTTTGGTTTTATCTGGTTATGTAAAGTTAATTTGAATTGTATACACATATTTGCTGGTTAGGGCTCTATTTAGCTGTGTCCTATTTTTATCTGATCATTTTTACTTGCAGGAAGGATTTGCATTTGCTCATTGCACAACCTGCAAAGCCCCTTACCATTTGAGAGTTCATGTTGCAGCTGATAGGCAATGGCGAACCTTGAAATTCCGGTTCTTTGTGACTAGAGACATTATATCTATATTTCTGGCTGTCCAGCTTGTAAGGCAGTGGTGCTTTAATCTTAGTTGTTTTCTTCCATTCTTTGTTGTTTCGCAATGGTAATATGTTGTTCTCTAGGGTTTCAATTTCCTTTTTGTTATGTTCATTGTGTTCAGGTAATTGCTTCACTGGCATATTTGGTGTATTTAATTGATAGTTCTCAGCAGTCCTGGTTACGTGTGGCATGGGGTTTTGATAGTGAGCTCAGTTTCTACTACATATGCGGTAAAAATTTCAAGAACCTGAAGTAATAATGATTGTTAATTCTTATATATATTCTGATAAACATTGCTGATCCTCATTTCTCGAAGATTTTCTGTAGTACACTGTTTATTCCAGGTCATTCATTATTGTGTTTGTGGCTTTGGGCTTTTGCCAGATTCACTCCATTTCTCATCTGGTTAACAGTGACATGGAAGGATCCCATTAGTATTTTGGGATGACATTTTTTTATAAGATAATGTTGTTATCTCTCATTTTGTTGGGATTATTTTCTTGCAATAGGGAGGATCCAGGTTCTAAAAGTAAGAGTTAGATAAATAAAGTTTCATGCAGAACTGGCTCAGTAACATGACTCTCCTTTATGAGGTCCTAGATTTGAGTAATTTTCTCATTTCTACTGGTGGAAAAAGTGTCATGTGTTAACTGTCAGAGAACTTAAATATTCTCACTTTGACAAAATTTGCTAACAGCAGGAAATGACATATGTTGGGTAGGTGTTGATTACTGAAATTCAGTGCTTTGATTTTTATTTGACTTCATGTTTGCTCACTGGGTGATTGCTGCTGATTGATAAAGGTTCTATCTATTTCCTGGCTTACTGAATCCTTTTTCAAGTTTAAAAATCTTCAGTTAACATAATTTTTATAACTTGCAAATACAGTCTGAAATTTTCTTACTGTAGCTATGGTTAAAAATCTTCAGTTAACATAATTTTTATAACGTGCAAATGCAGTCTGAAATTTTCTTACTGTAGCTATGGCGAAGCCAGTAGAGGCTTACAGATGCCCAAGTCAACATACCATTCTTTTGCCCCGCATATATTTAGACAATCAAATAAACATGCAATATATCTTCTCTTGACATTTAAAAAAAAAAATTGAATTAAATATTCAACATGTAACATTTGGCTTTATTAACTTCAGAAGACCTGTATCTGAGATTTTCCATATGCTTTGATCTGAAATTCTGGAATTTAGAGAAATAATTTTGTAAAAAATCCTAGGTCACCTAACTTATGCAAAATACTGTTATTCTTTGAGGTGAAACATTTTCTTACTTGAAATTGGAAACATGGTTTTGGTTTTAAAGGATAAGTTGGCATTAGAATGAATCTTAAAAACAAAAGTATCATGAGAAAGATCGAGACTCTTACTGGTATAATGAATTTTACATGAATCTATTATTTTGATGTTTGTATGCCAAAATGCTGGGAGGAACCGGGGAGGCAAGTTTATAAGTCGTATGATTGCTGCTGGTTGGCCAAAAACTTGCTATATCTTTCACTTTGAAGAGAGTAACAAATTTTGAAGTGGTAAAACTTAGTTTAGACTTTATCCATCGGTGGCAGTTGGCATCTGCTTGCTTCTGAGCTGTAATACTTACGTTTAGGATAAATGCATTGATTGTTGTTCATACATTTGGCCATAATTTAGAATGCTTCTCTTGATGTCTGTAATCACATAAATTTTCTTTTTGGACTACAGGAGCACTGTTATTTTTTGCTTTGCTGGGGTTATCTGGATGCTTCATTACTTGTTATGACCGAAGAGTGCGGAATGATTTGGCTCAACCTTGTAGAGAATTATGTCTTTGTTGCTGTCAGCCTGGGTATAACTCTACTTTTTTATTTGCAATCATTGACAAAGTTGATGCCCATGAGATAGTTCCTATTTTCAGTCTGTTGTGTCATTTTAGTTATCCTCATAGTAAGTAATATTGATTCTTTTTTATATTCTTGTCAATATTTTGCAGAGAAGGATTAATAACCATTGCCCGTTTGCTCCTTGTTAAAACTTGGTTAGAAGTGCTTTAAAAGATGTGAATTTGAATTCATTATAGATTGAACTTCTTAATTTGGAGATTTCTCGCAGATACTTGAAGTTTTTTTGTTTAGACTTGTACCAAGTGATTCATTGTTTATAGAAATAGCTACCTCCCTTCTATTTGTATGTATTTGTGCAAAAAGATACACGTATAAACAATTTGGAAAAAGGAAATACTTCTTATTATTGTTCAATATGTTGTGTGAGGCTAATCCGAATAGATGACGAACTTGGTGGTTTCTTTTCATGTTATTCTTGCAGAATATGTGCAGACTGCCATTTGCCTGGAACTCTTTGCATGTGGACTGACTGTACCACATGCTTCGAGAGTTGTGCAAGTACAGCTAGTGAATGTGGTTGCTTAGGTGGTGCTGGTGAAGCAGGGCTACCACTTTTATTCATAATGGCTTTGATTGTGCTGGGACTGTTTACTGTGGTTGGCATATTCTACAGTGTTTTGGTAGCTACAATGGTTGGACAACGGATTTGGCAGCGGCATTATCACATACTTGCAAAAAGAATGCTAACAAAAGTGAGTTGGGTGATGATGACATTTTACCTTTTTTTTCGTCTTTATGCAGTTATATAAAAGATTACGATATTGTGGTGTATTAAACTTGTTGGGTTCAATTGAACCACTGAAAAAAGTTTTGTTCCTAGGGCTTGGCCTGTTGAGCTTTAACAGAATCTAATAATATGATGTCACATTTTGAAAATGCAACCGGAAAATTATGGCCAAAATATTTTCACTTTTTTGACCTTGTTTTTGATGAATGGTGGTTCGATTGAAAGACCAATAGGATTAGACAGCAAAAATATTTTCTTCTGTTTTTATTCCTGGTGGCAATAAAAGTTCAGTTGTCCTGAAGACTGTGCTCATGAGTTAAGAAGTTGTATCTCTTGTATGTTGACTTCACTTCTATCTAGCTTCCAAATTTCCATAAAATCTCTTGTATTTCAGCCCATTACACAACAGCCGTTGGATTTATGTAGTTAATTTCTAATTTGACTTCATAATATTAGCTAAAAACCTTAAACAAAGAATGTTTTTGAGACAATTTTTCAACTAAGCTTTTAATTGATTTTCTCCGAGTAATTGATCCTTTAAATACCATCTAGAGATGTGGCATCACATATGTACTTCTTTTAAATGTAATTTTGACGTCTCTACATACTGTAGTGTAATTTGATTTTCTTATGAATCTGCCTGATGGGCTCTCTCCCAGGAATATGTTGTTGAGGATGTTGATGGTGAGATGACAGGATCTGATTGGTCTCCGCCACCTCTCCCACCCGAGCATATTCAGCAGCTGAAGTCACTGGGTCTCCTATAAATTTGAAGGGTCGTATTCTTAGTATCCGAGAATAATATACTCCAAAGATGGATTGACTGTCTATTTGGGTAGGCCAGTCTCGACTATGTGCTTTCAATTCATGCTGGTCACAAATGTGTTGTACAAAGTTTCTGGGTAAGAAAATCTTTTAGGCACTGCACTGTGTAATGTTGTTCTGATACATTTATGAATATGAGAATGATTGTCTGTGAAATTTCCATATACTTCTATTATGTCTGAGCTTCCTATAATTGTCTCCATACTCTTCCATAATTGTAAGGAAACTGGAATATAGATCATCATGAATAGCTGGCAACTGATATTTTCGATGATGTGTCATGTGCATTACTTCCGAGTGAAAGATTGCTGCCCTTCCTGATTTCTAAATAGTTTCAGTAATCTATACACGGTTTTATGTGTTTTATGTGAATTCATGAATCCGCATTATCAATTCGGTTAACTTTTTCCTGGTGTTATTTACTTTCCTTCCATTGGCATGCAACTTTCTGTGTAGCTGGAAATCCTGTAATCACAAATAGCATATATGATAGATAGCATAATTGTTGCAAAATAAATCATGGATCTGATCCTGGTGCCAGGCTTAAAGAGTAAATTGGTGGTGGCAAGGTAACTCAGGTAAGGTTGAGAAGATAAGATCTTTAATTCTAATAAAGAGTTTTTATTTTCTAATTATGATTTTATGTTTAGGCTTCTTGAATTCAAAGTTGTAGTAAGTGAAGTCATAGAAATTCCTTTCTGGGTTTAGATAATTTGAATTGTATTATAATAAATTTTGATTGCAAGTACAAAATGTTGTGACCTGAAATAATAATGGCAGTAATGTAATGTAATGTAATGTATTCTATTCTATAATTGAATGAATGAAGGGTTTTGTTGAGCCAACCACGTGGCTGCTACGCTTGTGTTGGTTTGATAAGTAGTTAATTGATTTAATTTTAGCTCAATTTTCTTTCTTATTTTTAATTCCACCGACAAGTTTGTGAATTTGGTTTCTGTTCTGTTCTGTTCTGTTCATACATTTGCTTGCTGCCTTTGTTAAATTATCATACACAGTTAGACCTGTTGTTG